>JAKWJA010002391.1:0-38630 GCA_027704765.1 Solanum habrochaites | reverse complement strand
GGCGACTGTGGGGATTTTTGAAAGTAATTAGAATTCGAGTTAAATTGATGATGTCACTGACTATGATTATATATTACGCTTTGGATATTTATTTATTTATCATATGTAAGTGTTATTTATTTAATGTTTGAAAATTTGAATTTATTATAATGTTTTCATGGACATTTGAGTTTATAATAATCTAGGCATTGCGAGTGCACCCGGTCTTATCAGTGTCCGGGGCCTTGGCATGGTGAGGATTTTACTGAATATTAAGATAGGGCAGCATATAAGCGAAGTGCCGCCTCGAGTGGACCCTCCTCGCGAACGCTGATCTCAGCAGTTTTCTTGGTTTTTTACAGTAGTGCGTATAAAGAGCAGTCCGCTATCCTTTCCCTCTGGTTTAAACTTGCTTACTCTCAAACAATTGGTCGTTCTAAATTACTTGCCTTTTGCAATTCTTCCCTATGATTAATGAACGGACTTACATGATGGATCTCTAGCACAATCACTTCCAATTTACCATTTTAAAATTCGGAAATTCAGAACCCAATAGAAAGTTTCGTTTTCTGTTAAAAGTAAAGTTCCCTAAAAAAAAGAAATTTTATCAGGTTTGTGCTTATATCACCTTTAACGCCGCCTCAGAGTTGAACTTTGTCAACTACCATTATAACAAAAAACATTCCCTCCGTTTTTCAATTGACCACGAACACACGCACACCTGTTATCACCTGAAAGATATCTAAGATAGTAGGCAACCTTCCTTGGGTTCGGTGATCCTTATTTAAAAATTAAACAAACAAATACCCTCATCTCTTTAACAATTAAAATGAAATAATAGGTATATATCTTAAAAATTGGAATTTGTCCTTCAGCAAACAGATTATTACTTATAGTTGGAAACTACGTTAGACTGATTCTTGTTTTAACAGGTTACGTAGGCAACCTTATTGGTGGGCCTTCGTCCAACGAGAAAAAATCTAAAAAACTCCTAGTCCACCTAAATTGGGGCAACAACATATAGATTTGTTCTATTGACCTCGGTTGGTACACATGCTTCGGATTATGAGTGTAAAAATCAAAATAATAAAGTGTTAAAACTTTTTATAAGAAGAATCATTGTTGTACCTTAGACAGCTTGTTGTTAAAGCGTATGGACCTAACATCAAATGGACCTCCTGTTTCACATGAGTGTGTGGTGCGCTTTACGACGTAAACCTTCAAAGACATGATTTTGATGATCTAGCACTTGCCCGATGTGGTGAGACGAAAATTTGAGCAACGATTTTATTGAGCAGGATCTAGGCTTTCTTTAGATTCGATTTGTTGTCTTTCACGCCACCCAACTGACATGGTATCCATTAGAAACTCCCATTTCGAGCCTTGCGTTTTTATTATAAAACCTCATCTTAGCATATATTTGAGGTATAACTGACCTAACCCTTCTTATCTCACACCTTGCAGCGCACTATGAAATATCTACACAGAATGAGGACCTAAGTTGGGTAACAAGCGTGAAAAAGACCAACGTATGTCCCAAAAAACTGCTAGCCTTCACACCTGCACAAAAACACGATCCAACAACAAGGACGAGCCGGCAAGCATAAAAAAACCTGCCGAGAAAAACAAACATGACCCACCCCGATCTCACCAAGAAACCAAAGGTCAAATGCAAAACAACCCCACAATATATTGCTCGCATTGTGCAACTCTAGGGAGGAAAATACCACTTCTATCCCGAATGAATACCTATCTTCCTAAGACTACTATTACCAAGCCAATACAAGTCTATGTGGATCTCATTTTTCATGTTACACCAATTAGTGGATGCTTAAACCGCGGCCAAGCATAGGTATCGCAATTCATGCACCTTGAATTCTTTATAAGCTGTGAGTGAACTTTCCAAAAATGCTCTGTACGATCTAAATTATTACTCTTGTCGTGAAGATAGGACTTTCTATGCGGGTGCGGTTTTGAAAATGATGATACGAATAATTCTATCCTAATTTTAGCCAAGTTAAATTGATCTTGTAATTACTTAAGCATATTGGAACTACAATTTGAATTATATAATTACTCACAGTTGGGACCCTCAATATTTTTAAAGTAGTTGAATGTGGTTCATCTGCATAATGCTATTGTTGGTACCAACTAAGTTCCAAGCACTATAAACAAGGAACTACTTTCATTTTTCCATTTTGTTCATTCCTGTATTTCCTAAAAAGAATCAAAAAAGAAAATATTTTTTATATGAACTGCGTTTCGACTTGATTCTAGTGGATAAGTAGGCAGCCCATTCATTAAGGTTCGACTCTATCACTCAATAACCCTAATGATTCATGTATTTCAAATCTCCCAAACGGTTGATGAAACATGAATTGTGTTATGGTATGTTACAAAAATAAAAATAAAAATTGAAAAAACTAATAAGACCGGGCGCGTATGGTGAAAACTCTCACGAGAACCATTAAGACGACAGTACAAAAGATAAGAATGTTACTTGGTAAAAAATCCGGACGACACCATTTCAAATTGGGGATGTTTTGACATTCCGCTTGGCATGCCGAACAATAAAGATGAAATAAAGATATAGGCTTGTGAAAGACGCCACTATAAAGACAAATCATGCAAGTAATCGTAGCGACAAGCCGCGATGGTAAGTGTTTGAATCCTTGTCCTCCATTACTATGCACAAAAATATTTTTTTTCTTACTAAAATCTGGAGCATTTTATTTTATTTTTAACTTGGCAATGTACTAATAAAATAAATTAATGTCTTACATAATAATAATATAAGTACAACAAAATACCCCCTTACCTATTTTTCATGTCTTAACAGGCACAAAACTCCCTGGATTGATTGCTTAATAGGCAGAACAATAATCCCTATCATTGTATGTCTTCACAGGGCACAACACCCTGGTTGTGCATATAGGGAACAATAACCCCTATTCTAGCTTTCATGTCTTCACAGGGCACAATTACTAACCCCTAGATGGCATATAGGGCACAATAACCCCTATCATTTTTAATATCTTCACAGGCGGGATACAACTCTTGCTTTGCATATAGGGCCACACTAACCCTATTTCTTTTCAGTCTTCACAGGGCACAATAACCCTGGATTGCATATAGACAAAATAACCACCTATCATTTCTTTTAGTCTTACATGGGAACATAACCCCTGGTGCATTTATAGGGCACAAAACCCCTATTTATTTTTCATGTCTTCAGAGGTCACAATAACTCTGGTTTGCATATAGGGCACCCAATAACCCCCTTCTATGTTTTCGGTCTTACAAGGTGCCAAAACCCTGAATTGCATATAGGCACAATACCCCTATCCATGTTTTATGTCTTCACAGGGCACCACTAACCCCTGGTGCATATAGAAGCAAATAACCCTACATTTTATTGTTCATGCTCTTCAGAGGTCAAATAACCCTGGATTTCATTTTTTTATCGTCTTCACGGCACCAATAACCCCTGGTTGAATAAAGGGCACCACTAAACCACTATAGTTTAATCTTCTTATGCGTCTTCAGAGCACCTAACCCTTGGTGATATAGGGCACATAACTCTCCTATTTTTACGTCTTCACGGGGCACAAACCCCGGGCATTGCATATTTAGAGGCACAATAAACCCCCTATCCTATTGTCATGTCTTACCAGTTGCAAAACAACCCCTTGATTGTATTAGGTCACAAACCCATACATTTTTTTTATGGTCTTCACAGGGCAAATCACCCGCGGGTGGCCATACTAGGGACACAATACCCCTATCAATTTTTTAGTGTCTACAGAGACACAATAAACCTTGGATTGCATATAGGGCAAATAACCCTTATTCTATGTTGTCCTGTCTTCACAGGGCGACAAAACCTTGGTTGCTTAACATAATATAGGGAACAATAAATAATTATTTTCAGGTATTCAGAGGGCACAATAACCCCTTGGATTGCAAATAGGGACAACTAACCCCTATTTATTTTCATGTCTTTATAGGGCACAATAACCCCTGGAGTGGACTATGGGCCCACACCAATAACCTTATCATTTATTTTTTATGTCTTCACAGGTACAAGAACCCTATTTTTATTTTTTCCGTCTTCACAGCGGCACAATAAACCCCTCGGTTACGCATATGGGGACAATAACCCCCTATTTTATTTTTCATGTTTCACAGGGCCAATAACATGGTTGCCAATTTGGGTACAAAACTCCATTTTGTTATTGTTTATATTCTTTAATTGGCATACAAAAACCTTATCTTGTTATTATTAGTTAAACTGTGATAGCTGAATCAAATAACTCACAAATATTTTAGTGCCAAACTAGGCAGAAAGTTTTTTTTTGTGTGCGGTTTTCTACACCGTACAGCAAATTTGCAGTTCAAAAAGAATTCATCCTTTTCAAGAAGAAAAGGAGTTTTCAAGAACATCATGCGGAAAAGAACTCAGAGCTGAAGGTAAGGGTCCATGAATTTTACCCCAGTCTTAAACCAGATGTCCGAGCAAAGTTCGGAAATCGATGAACATCGAAAGAGGGTGACGGGTGTGACCCTGATGAAGCGATATCTCGAAAATTCAAAATCGACCGACTTTAGCCAATCGGAGAGTAGATAGGCTTTCATATTTTCTTCTGCATTTTGTTTTTTTATGTAATAGCTGGAGATACAAACGGAATCTCGACAAACCTCATCGACAGCCTAACTCATTGGGAACTACGCTTGACCTCACCTTACTCATCACAACTTAGGATAGCGTAGTTTTTTTAAAAATTAGGCCCAGTCTAACCTTTTTCTATTATAACATTTTTAAATATTTTTGGCAAACTATTCTCAGTAAAAAATATCACACTGTTCACTGTATTTGCATTGTAAACTCTTCTTGTTCCTCACAGCAAAGAGGGCATTTATAGTTAAGACCTGGAATCACGTCTTTGCAGCAGCAAATTTTATTTCTGAAACAAATGGCGGAAAGTCGACGGACACCACGACGAACGTCATCGGGCCGAGGACCGTCCCATGGGAGTCTCGTTCAAAAAACTTAGGAGAAACTGAAAATTTGGGTACTGAGAGCGACATATATGAACTTCAAGACGGAATGGCACAGGCACGCGACGTCGTGACAAAACTTGTATCAGAGCACTTTTAGGTGTTGGTCTCATCACACAAGAACCAGGTTACGTAGAGTCTTAAAGAACGGTACTCGGGGACGCTTTACTCTTGTTCTTTGGAGGTTATAAGAAAACTTTAGGAAACCCACTTCTTTTTTCTTCTTTTCGTGCGATTACTTGAATCAATGGATCTAGTGTACAAATTGTTCTAACCATCTTCACTCTATTTCGCAACAGGTAGATTTAGAGCAACAACGAATGAGCAACACCACGTCGGCAAGACAGCAAAGAGCGTCGGAAGCCGCCACTTGGCTTGAGCTCAGAAAGGAAAGTTAGTGACAACGGATGCCGTTTGAAGAGCCGTGGGAGGGACGTCATCTAGAGGCAAGGACGAGCACCTAGCCATTGGGTTACTCGGGCGGTTGATCCTCACGACTGAGGGAAGTGTTAAGAGCGGGTGAGGAAGGGCCAATGCACCAGTGTAGAAGAAGAGGATTTCCACCCAAACTACCCCAGAGTGAGCAATCAGGTTCTGCTTACTTAGAGGGTTTTATCTAATCAGCGGCCAGGACGCCCTCCAGTGTTGTCCACACAACACCTCGGTTTTGGAGGTAGGTACAACATGCCGCTATGTGGCTCCCGAATGGAGCCTCATGTGGAATAGCCACGTTTCCTCGTCTGACACAGGTCCTTAATGCAAATGATCAAGCCATGCACTTTCAGTAAGTCTTGAAATTGCAACTCCAGTCTTCAAGGGTGAGAATTGAGGCATGCCCTACCGATTTCTGGTGACTAGGTCAGAGCTACTAACAAGATGGGTAGAGTAGGAAAGTTTGGTGTTGAGTTTGTGACTTATCACTTTAAGGGAATGGGAACGCCAAAATGTACCGAGGTGGCCGGTCAATGTTGTGCCAGTGTCAACAAACCAGAGGCACCACCTCACCTATCCTTTCCCCTGACTGGGCATAATTCTCTGAGGCTTTGTTATGGAGAAGTAATCCCCGTGACTTTGAGGGCGATAGGAAAGAGATGAGTTTCTTGAGTAGAGGCAAGGTGGATGCGGATACGATATGAGGCAAGTTTCGGCCATTATACAGTATGGCCACCCCAACTCCTGTTTCAACGTCCACAAGAGCGGGTTGCCGTTTTGTGAAGGGGCTGACGGGTCAGGGAACTTGCGGTTTCAGCCTTCAAGTAGCGGCTACCGGCAAAAATCTTTTCAAGAAGTGTTAGACTTCCGTTGGATACGATGGGACAGGGGCTGAAGACAGATGGACTTCACCATGGCATTCGACATCAAAAGGGTGTCGAAAGCGAGTGAGTTTAATGGTTCTTACTCTGAGGACAGGTTTCAGGGAGGGTCCACTCGGTCCGACCACATTAGTATTCACTACAAACAGTAGTCTTGGGGGTCACCTCAGCCCTAGTCAACACTTATCTGAGAGACGCATGCTTGAATCCAGGCGGTTATGGATGTGGGGAGAATGGGCCATACCGAGGTAGTTGTCCAAAACAGAGTACAGACCTCAAACAGTTAGAGGTCGAGGTGTCATGGTAGCAATCCGTTATTCTGGAGAACGCCGGTGGCCGAGCGGTAATGGCCTCCGCAGGCTCACCAAAACGGCCGGGGTAACGAGGAAAACTGGAGTACTACAGCACAACATGGTAGGGCAACGGGCAGAAGGTGATAGGGCCATTGTTAACGCTTCCTGGGCGGCGGAAGCGGACCGGCATCGATATCAGATGCTGTTATCCCAGGTAATTTCCTTTTGGTTTGTGAGTGCCGGCTTCTGTATTATGATTTGGCCCTCCACCATTTTCATACTGTATCTTCCTCATTTGTACTGTTCGAATTTACATTGTGAATTGCCTTGACATGCATGAGGTGTTTTACACCTCCGGTGGGTGCGTCTGTGATAGTTGAAAGGGTATACTCGGTATTGTCTGGGGATTTTGGTTGGGAGCCCTACTCATGTAGACTTGGTTTATTAGAATATGGTTGAGTTTCGAAGTAATTGCGGTATGACTTGGCTTATCCGAATTCTCTGCAAAATCTTAGATTGTAATGCTAAAACGTACACGTTGGCCAAGCCTGGGACAGGACCCGTTAGGTGGGAGGCGTGAACTACACTTCCACTCCACTTTCGTATCATCTCCTTCTATCGTGTAAGAGAAATGGTTAGTACGGGTTGTCTTCGCTAACATTGGCGCACCCTAGCGGATGAATACTACCCAAGTTACTTCAATTGAGTCGGTTTCGATAGTCGCGCGTTTTTGGAGGTTTCCTGCAGCCTCCGGCCCTATGCCACGGATAGAGATATGACTTCGGCATCGATCTTGAACCGCGGTCACTCGCCCCCCTTTATACCCCCTCATAGAATGGCTCCGCTGACCGTTAAGCGAGGTTAATGAACCCACTTCAAGAGTTTTAAGTAAAGGTTTCATTCAGACCAAGGCCATCCCACCTCTGGGGCTGCTCCGTTTTGTTTGTGAAGAAGCAAGATGGGAGTCTTGGTTGGATGTGCATAGATAGATTACCCGCGCAGCTAAATAAAGTAACTTTTAAGAACAAATTCTCTTCCTCGCATTGATGATTTGTTCGATCAGTTAACAAAGGCCGTGGTCCTTCTCTAAGATTGCACCCTTGCAGGTCTGGTTATCACAATTGACACAACCTACGGGCACGAGCCGCGAACGATTTCAAGTCTTGGAAGAATGCTTCGCCGCATGTGTGCTAGATTCGGTGGTATTGGATAACATTTCTTAACTTAGCGGAGTTTGTAACAATAATAGCGATTCACTAGTATTGATTTAGAGTCCTTTTGAAGCGTTGTATGGGAGGAAGATGTAGGTCTCCCATTGGTTGGTTTGATGATTCGAGGTTATTAAGACTTGGGGCGTACCATGACCTTTGAGGGATCGTTCGAGAAGGTGAAATCTATTCAAAGAAAGCTTTTAGGGCTCAGAGTAGGCAAAAGGGAGGATGCGGGATCGAAGGTTAGGGACTTGGATTCTGGCCGCGGGTGAGCAAGAGTCACTTGCTGAAGGTTGCGCCCCATGAAACGGGGTGATGCCGGATTTGGAAAAAGGGCGTGGTAAGCTAAGTCCAAGGTATTTGAACCCCTTGGAAGTTCTCTTGAAGCGAGTAGGAGGTGGCTTAATGAATAGCCTGCCTCCAGGCCCCGGTCAGGAGTGCATTCCAGTATTTCAGGTGTCAATGTTGAAAGATACATGGGGATTCGAAACTACAAAATTCATTGGGATTCCAGTTTGATGATGAAACAATTTGATTCTGAGGAGGAGCCTGTTGCCCATTGTAGATAGAGAAGTCCGCCAGTGAGGTCAAGGAGATTGGAATTTCATTAAGGTGAATGGAAGCAATCGCCCGTTGCAAGACTCAACATTGGAAGAAGGACGGTGATGCCCAGAAGAAAGATACACACACACTGTTTACGATTCAGGGACTCTTTCACTTTGTTTTCCCCTTCTCGTGACTCGTTCGAGACGAACGATGGGTGTAAGTGCGTACATATCTGTAAACGGACCCTGTTTAGTCGTTTTTGAGCCACCAGATTTTATTTCTGGAAAAAAAATGGCGGAAAGGCGACGCGAACCCCAGAGTGCAACATTCATGGCACGACGGACCGTCATGCGGTTGGGTCTCGTTCCACCACCTTAGAACTGAAAATTCGGGTAATGACGAGCGACTCTATGAACGTCACGACGGAATGGAAGGGACGGACCGGTGTCCACAGACGGACCGTCCCAGACCATTTATAGAATCCAAGTCTCGGTATCCGTCGGGAAGCGACCAGCAGGACGGACAGGCGAAACGGCACGACGGCCCGTCACAGGCTCATAATCCAGGGGTGGGGGTTGGATTTTGTTAATTAAACTTAAGGGGCGTTTTGGACTCATTCCTTCCCCTTTAATTTTAAAGTAGTGGGTTAATGTTAACTAAGTCTAAAACTTGGGGTTTAAGAGGTAACCTTCAGTTAATCTAATGGTTATTATTGCCATCTTTTATACTTAATTATATGGGTATTGGGGTAAAGGGAAAGAGGTTGAATAAGCAACAGAAAAAGAACAGCAAGAGAGGGAGAAGAGAAAAGACCGAGGAGGAGAGAAACGACACCAGGGATTGCAAGGATTTTCAGAAGAGTAGTTGTGATCGCAATCCTTCTGATGGAGGTATAGGTTATGGTTTGTACGCTCTTCAGAGTAGCAAACTTTAATAGCGACATGATATGTACATGGGTAGTATGTAAAAACCTTCTATATGCGAATTGTATGACTCCTGTATGAAGTGATTATAGACTTGTGAAAAATTAAGCATGATGAACGCATTTTGATCCTAAATTTAAACAATCTCTGTTAATGATGCTGCCTTAGTATGAAAGAGGCTTGACCGAACTAAAGTAACGGAGATATGCTGCCTTGTATTAAAAGACGGCTGATGAACTAAAGAATGAGGTTAGAGGACTTCGGGTGTCACGTTGACGACACCCGGGTAGAAATAGCCACGTCGGGTGTCACGTCTGACAGAAGGATAGATGAGGAATCGGGTGTCACTTCCGACATAGGATAGAATGAGGATTGGAGTGCAGTTCCGGCCACCAGGATAGAATATGGATAGGGTGCACGTTCCGACACCAGAGAGTATGACTGACCGGACTCGGAGTGTCACGTTCCGACACCAGGATAGAAGATAATGAATCTTGAAATCATGTTAATATACTCAATTACGAACCTAATCCAAATGAGTATGGTATGAGGGCTATTGAGTCCTATGTTGTGAAATGGCGGTACTATCAAATGATTATTTAGAATTGTGGTTCTGTACTGTTGAGTATTATAGTGGATTTATGATATTCTCCTATACTTACTGTTTATATTTTGAGTTGGCGATAGTACCTCACTCCGTACCTGTTTTGTCTGACACTACTGGTATGTTTTTTTGTTATATGTGGAGTGCAGCAAGCATACCATGTTCGTCAACTCAACCGCAACTCTAGCCGTCTTCATACACCCGGATCCTCAGCGTGAGTACTGCTTAGCTTGGACGGCTCTTCTTTTTATGTACTTGATGCTGGAAGGTTCGCAATGGACTAGCTTTTGTTATTTTAGCGTATTAGCCAATACTCTTAGTTTAGAAATTTGAATATAGACTGTTCTGGTTGGACTTCCATATTTGGGAAAATAATAGAGTTGAATTTAGAAGTTATGATTGGTTTCCATTAATGTGAGTTTACGTCGTCCGAATTACTTTCTCGTGATATTATATTGAATAGTAGGTTTTCGCCTTGGTTGGTTCGCTCCTGGAGGTACAAGTGGGGGTGCAGTCGCGGCGTTAGGTCGTGACACCTTGTGAAACACCTAATTTCTTACCAATTTATCTAAAGATATAAACCAAGGATTTTAAAAAACAACGTATATGAAAATAAATAAATAAAAACTAAACTGTGGTAAATTAGTAACAATAAATTATGAATTGATGCGATTTGTTTTAACAATTTCAATGTACATTTGTTTAAAAAAAATAATGGTATAAGGAAAAAATTAAAAAGAAAAAAAAGAAGAGTCAAATATTCCAAATTACTTCCTTATCTTAATTAACGTCAAACTCTCCAAAAATATTTTTTATTATTGTTATTTATTAGGATAATATTTAATTATTTCTCAACTAATTCCTCAACAATATTATAAATAAATCCTAATCCACTCTATTACCGTTCCTTTTTAGCACGTACTCTCAGCCAAAAAAGATTATAAAAAACATACGTTCTGTTAGAAGAAAAAGAAAAATATAAGAAGAGTGTAAAAAGAGTGAAAAGTGAGTTTTATTTGACAATTGGGTTTGTGGCCGGCTTCCGGCTTGCCGGCTCAATCAGTAGATCGGTAGGCAGTTGTATTTGTGATATCCATTTTCACAGGACGGTGGTAACTCTAAATTCTCGCATTAGTTAAATGTAATGTTCATATGAAAATTTGAAATATCATATATGAAGTTTGTTGAATTGGATGTGATTATTAGTAAATAATCCGTTCGATGAGGCATGTATGATTTTTTTTGATATGCAAAACAGGAACAAAAAGAAAATGTTCTGGCTCACAAAGAAATTATATAAATAAATGATGCACCATACTTTTTTTGCCATTGTATTAGTGTCTGTTATGGTTTCGATGAAATTATATTAGAATTTAGTTTTGTGGATATTTAATAGCTAAGTTTCTTGGAGCCTGTTTTCACTAAGACTTTTTTTTTTAAAAACATTATTGATAAATTAGACAGAATTAGGAAATAAATTAAGCTTAAGTGTTAGCAATTGGAAAAAGTAAACAAAACATTTCCATTATATTATTCAATCATACAGCGACTTTTCCTCTAGAATAAACGTAGCTGATCATCACTAATTCGTCTTTTATTATGAAATATAATTAGAAGGATATATACTATTATAAGAACATTATGGTAAAAAAAAAATTAGACACATATTATTGGAAGATTAATAAAAAAAGCTTAAACATTTAAAAGACCAAGAACACGCAAACTAATAATAATAATAACAATAACTAACATAATAACGCCAATGAACCAAAAGATTAAAAAAAACATAACCCAAAAACACCCCAAACTAGAAGAAAAGAAAGTACGCAATGTTAAAAAACTAAAGAGACAGAATAGAGTTCAAAATATACTAGAAGAAAACACGTAAAAAATAAAAAAAATCAACAGCAAACACCAAAAAATCATACAAAACAAAAAAAAACAAAATGGTGAAAAAAAAAAATTAAAATGAAAAAAAATCCAAAAAAACACAAAGGGAAGAGAGAGTACGCACATGAAAAACTAATACTATAAAACTCAATATAACAAAGGGTAGAAATTTTAAATTAAAAAAAACGTAAAAAAAATAACGAAGCAGTAAAACCAATTATTTTGTAAGAAAAAGGAGGAAAAAAGACAGAACAAAAAGACAAAATCTCATAAATCATAATAAAATAAACATAATAAAAAAGGAGAAGCAGGTTTTACTAAAGAAAAAAAGAAAACAAATATAAAATTTAAAATAACCCAAACAAAAAGTGCAGCCGAAGGGAACCAGGCGAAGAACGAAGAAAAAGATTACCACACAAGAAAGAGAAATTTTGTTTCAAAAAACAAGATATTCTTAATCTATTTAGGGATTCTGATAAACACTAAACTTTAAATATTTGTAAAATTTTATTTTTATTTTAAATCTAAAATAAATAAATATTAATCATCCAAAGCACTGAACTCTAAATATCTCTCTACACAAACTTAATGCTTCGAAACAAGATATCTATAGTCTCATTTTACATAGAACCCACAACATTTAAAAATTTAAAAAAAACATACAAATATAAGCAGAAGAGAAAAAAACATATACGGTTTGGTTTCAACTTTCAAGTACACCAATAAAAACACATAAAACTAAAATCAAGACCCTTAAAATAAATAGCAGTTTCAAATAAGTTTAGAATACTTAAGGAGCACAATAACAATTTTATTGATTAAATTAAAATAATAACAATGTCAAAAATTAAGTTTAAGGCATATCAAGTCTAATAAAGCGACCGTGCCAGAAACACGGCGCCCGAGGTTGCTAAACCTTCCGCTGGTCAACAGAAATTCCTATCGAATTTTCGAGTTCGCAGCCCGCTAAATAGAGTCCGTTTCCTTTGATTAGGGACTCTAAATAAGGTGACTCGGAACCAACAAAATCAATTCAAGTGGCGATATAAATAATATTATCCCTTTTCCAAAATGTCACTTTACTGGGAAAAACTCTTTCTTTCAAACAAATAAAATCAAAAAAAACTATTGAGAGAAAAAAAAAAGGCGCGTAGCCCACGTTGACAATAAATAGGGTATAATTAACTCCCTAGTAGAAAGAAAATAAATAAGAGAGGCGCACGACTGTGAAGAAACAACAAAATCGAGGAGATGGGGAACTATCAGAAAGACCGCCGCCGGAAGTGTCTTTTTTTTAACTGTACCACTTCTTTAATTGATACTGCTTTCAACACGTTGAAAGCGTTTGCTTCCTTTTGAAATAGCATATTAAAGATTGTGTAGGCGATGTTGTTATATTTTTTTTTAAGAGATCGGTAATGGCAGTAATGACTACATTTACTCACATGAAATAATAGGGACCATTCATATTAGGGACTTGTCATAGCCGTTCATGATGCTTTTATATATATTATATATATATATTATCACATATAGATATATCATATATATATATATATAGTATGATAAGATCTATATGTCTGTATATATATATGTATATATATATATCATATATATGTATATACTCTAGATATAGATTACACTATAGGTATATATATATATCTATATATTATACTATAATAGATAATCTATATTATATAATATATATTTATATTTGATTAGCAGGGATTGGCAAAGCTAGAATTTGTTATTAAGAATCCACAATTATAACTGATAACCGTAGAAGGACAGTATTATCATTACTATAATTGAGAAGATGCATGAGGAAGTTGGGAAGTGATACTACGTAATATAAAATAGTAATGGACATGCTGCCAATTACTAGTTGCCTAGTGGATTAGCCAATTAATGGTTCTAGTGTAGAATGTTGCACTAATTTATGTAACTAGTTGGTTGACCTTCGTTACTATTATAATTCATTATCACATTTTGAATATGGTCTGGTAAATGGGGAAAGTTAAGGTAATATTAGGTATATTAATTATATGATAACTAGTCTAAGTTGTGTTAATTGGAGTAGTTACGCCTTACCCCTTAAGTTTAAACTCTTTAAGGAATGAGTATAGAATCAGGTGGACTTGATGGGTCTAGGATAGACACAGACTAATTAGGTGTCTATGTCTTGTTAACGTATCCACCTTAATGTAGATATTATAATTAATAGCTCTGGAAGGGTCGGATGCAATAAGGAAAGGACAGACATTGCAGACTAAGTTGCTTGGCTCGGTTCCTCGGTGGAGGTAGGTTATGATTGATTTCAATTGATAGTAAACCTCTAATAGCGATTAATATGTATTGAGTTAGTCTTGTAAAGTCCTCCTATATACTTGATTGTATGGTTGTATGTTTTGATTTGGGTTTTGTGGTTAGCTAAAATTGGAGACTGTGAAATTCTAATCTTAAACCCTCTCTATATTACAAATGACGCTTTGAATAAAGAAGGTTGATGAAAATAACAATAATGGCGGGATAATTGGATAAGAGTGTCATGTTTCGACACGGAATTATTGGGATCGGAGTGTCACGCATTCGACACGGTATATTGCGATGGCAGCTATCACGTAGTTGTCATATTCTGACCACGTTATAGGCATCGGTAGTGCTCACATTATGACACCAATATAAATTTAAAGACAAGGAATCTTGCAAGTAACTTAAATTCTACTTAATCTCAAAGAACCTCTCTTTACCATAATGAGTATGGTGTGGAGGCATCGGTCCTCATAGGTGTGCTTGAGTCTGTGATGATGGGGTACCTATTATGCTGTTATTGTTGTCAAGGTTCAGGTGTTTGTTGATATAGGCCGTGGCCACTGTTACGCTATTGTACGTGTTTTATATTATGATTCATATATACTTGATTATATATTGAGTGCCACTGATGATACCTACTAGTAGTGTTTCTTGTAATGACCCCTATTGTATTTCTTCCTTGTCTTTGTGGGAGTGCCACAAGTTTACATCGACTTCCGATTCGCCCATCCAGCTCTAGCCAAGTCTCCAGCATATCAGAGTTCAGGGTGACACGATATTAATTCATCGCTCGTGCTCGCGGCATTATATCATCAAGTCTTGAGTCTCTTGAATGCAGAAACATGGGCCCCCTCTTTTTCTTATTTTGGTTCTTAAAACACTGTTAGACTTGTTTAATTTGGAATAGATGTCCTGAGTGAGACTATAAGATTTAGGATAATAAGCTATTAAACCTTGTTAGAAAACTATTGAAATTGAGTTACGTAATAACTTTGGCGCTTCCGACATTATTTTGTATTTACTAGTGGATATTATGGTATATGTGGGCTTCGATTGTGGTCGTGACAATTGGTACTCAGAGTATTAGGTGCGTTGGTCTCATAACACAAGGCATAAGTCTAGTCGAGTCTGAGGAACGGCCCCTTATAGGGGACAACTTTACTTTCTCACCCTACTCGGTATGGTCTAAACTAGAGAACAAACTATGCCCCAACACAGGCAATGAAAGCGTGTGCGTCCTGAGCCAACCATTGGGGTTGGACACCGAGGAGGATAGCAGTGAACGACGGCGTGGTAGAGGTCCGAAGGAGCGCACTAGAGGCAGAGGACAACACTGTACATCTACGAATAGACCGTAGTGACTCCTCCACCGACTATGACGGTAGTGGAGAGGGTGGAAGGGGAAAAATGAGTAGGTCAGAGATACGGAAGTACCACCCCTGCCTACCCTAGAGATTGATTAATTGGTTTTTCCTCATATAGCGGGTTACTCCCTCCGAAGCAGCTCCAAGACACGCCAATCCGTTGTCTGTACAAGCACTCAGGTTCCAGGAGGACACACACTGCAGCTGCCTGTGGCTCCCCGATGGGATGCATCATTAGAAGTCAGGCGCACTGTTCTAGATTTACTAAGGATCTTATGAAGTGATCATCATGAACTTTTCATAAGTTCTTAAAGTTGAAACATTCAATCTTCAGGGTGTGGAATCTGAAAGAAGACTATGAGTTTTCTGGTTGATGGTGAGAAGCTTGCTACATAGATGAATACCGTAGAGCGATCGGGTTGGCTTTGTTGTGAGTTTATGACCTACCAGTTTCATCGGGATGCAACCAATGTCCGGTGGCGGTCGTATGTTGGTGTAACCAGCATGGCACCACCCATGATTGGGATCCATTGTCTAGCTTATTTAGGAGAAGTATATAACCCCGACATTTGAGGAGAAGGGATGGAGGAGAATGAGTTACCGAGCCTTATCAAGGAGGATTCTGTTTGCTGACTTATGAGGCACACACTGCGTGCACTATTCCAGTTATGCCCTTAGCTTTGCCTTAGTCCGCAAGAGAGGCGGATTCACCACTTTTTTTGAAAGGATTGAGGCTCAAGATTGCAGCAGATTCCAGCCATACAGTTAGTTGCTGCAGCAAAAATCCTTTTAATGAAGTGGTTGATTTTGTGACAGAGGTAGAGGGGGAATCCAGACAACTTCACCCACAACATCGATATTTAAGAGTTTTCGTAAGGCGGTGAGTTTAATTGGTTCTAACTCCAGAGGGCAAGTGCAGGAGGTTTCCAGCCCTTCCAATTCAGTCTTCATTGCAGGCTTCAGCTGGCGGTCCCGCTGCAGACCAGTCACCTTTTTTCTGAGTTTGGAGGTTATCTCCAGACTCTTCAGTTTTCAAGAGAACATGTACTTGACTCCATAAATTGTTATGGATGTGGGAGGCCTAACATATTTAGGAATATTGTCCCAACACAGAGTTACAGAATCCCAGTTTAGGGTAGAGTTGTCTGGGAGAGGCCACCTTTCTGAGGACGGTTGGTGGCCAAATGAAATGGTGTCACCAATTCATCGGGGTGGCGGGCAACTTGGAACTCTGCAAAACGCGGCAATTGGTATGGGCAATGGACAGACAGGTTGATAGCGCTCATTATTATGCTTTCCCCGGGAGGTCTGAAGAAGAAACATTTGATTTTTTGTTATCACAGGTCTCTATGGTCTTTGATTGCATGATTCTATATTGTTTGATCCTGGATCCACATTTTTCATCTGTATCTCCTCATTTTCTACGGGTCTTGATTTATATTGGTGATTTTTCCTTGACAATTCCTATTAGTGTCGCTACTCCTTTGGGTGAGTCTGTTTATAGTTGAGAAGGTGTATGGTCATGCCTTGGTGACTTTTGTGTGGGAACAATACTTATGTAGATTTTGATTATTCTAGAGATGTTGATTTTGATGTCATTCCTGGGTATGACTTGTGGCTTTCTTCCAAATTTTGCAATATTAGAAGATGTGTAATGTCTAAAACTGTAACAATTGGCCAAGCCTAGGACAATCCTCGAGTGTGGGAGGTACTATATTTCCACCCAGTTCGTATTATCTCTTTTCTTTGTGCTAAGATGCTGGTGAGTAAGGTTGTTTAGCTTTCTTGGCACATCTCAAGGATGATACTTTAAAAGTCTTCGTTGAGTCTGTTTTGATCGTTCGTATTTTCTGGATGTGTTTTCCTACAGGACATCCTGGTATGCCACCGGATAGGGAATTGAGTTTTTCGTATTGATCTGGAGTCGGGTACGCGCCCCATTTCCATTGCCCCCTTATAGAATGGCTCTAGCGAGTTAAATGGAGCTAAAGAACCGCAACTTCAGGACTTGTTAGGTTAAGGTTTTATTAGACCGGTGAGGCATCCCCTTCGGGTTCCTGTTTTTATTTGTGAAAAGAAAGATGGAAGTTTCGGATGTGCATAGACTCAGGCAACAGATGGTGCAAGAACTGCTTTCGAACGAGTGTTGGCAATTAGGAAGTCCTAGTAATATCTTTTGGGCTTCGAATTACCCTACTGCTTTTATGGTCCCCTACTGAATGGAATTTTTAAGCCATTCTGACCTCTTTTTTTATTGTATTTATTGATTAGATACTCAAAGAGCAGAAATAACATGAGGACCATTTGAGAAGTGTAATTGGAGTTGTTAAGGGAGAAAAGGCCTTTAGTGCCCAATTCTCCAAGTTTTGAGTTTGGCTCGATTCCAGTGTCCTTCTTGGGGCAAAAAAAACAAACCATGTTTCTAAGGATGGAGTGATGGTGGACTCCTTCTAATATTGAAGCAGTGAAAGTGGGTGTACGAGACCTACTAATGTTACAGATGTAAGGAGCTTTGTTGGTTTTTAGCGAGCTACTACCCGTCGATCGTCAAGTGGATTTTCTTCTATTGCTTTCGCAACTGACGATTGACTACAGAATGTTCCATTTTGTATGTTGGATGAATGTGAAGAAAGTTTTCAAGAAAACTCAAGACTTATTTGACTACTGCACCATTCTTACCTTGCCAGTGGAAAGTTAAGACTTTTATTGTTTATTGTGATGCATCTTATTCTAGTTTTGGGTGCATGCTAATGGCAGGGAGAGGAATGTAATTTCCTTATGCTTCGAGGCAATTGAAGTGCTGAACATAACTATCGCCCGTCTGATTGGAGTTGGATGCTGTTTATTTGCCATTAAAGCAGGGAGACATTTATCTATAGGGGGGTCAAGTGTGAAGTTTGTACAGATCTCATGTTTTAGACATATTCTTTAAACTTACTCAGAAAGATTTGATTTGAGGCAGAGGAGGTGATGGAACTATTGAAAGACTTATGGTATACCTATTTTGTATCACCCCAAGAAAAGCCTAATGTTGTGGAGAGGCTTTAATTAGAAAAGAGGGAGCATTGGGTAGTTTCAGCCCACTCACACTTCTAGACGCCCATTGGCTATGCGGTTCAGAACTCTAGCCTAATGAGACTTTATGAGCTGGAAGTACTGAGGATAAAGGAGCTTTTTTGGCCTGTGTGGAGGCAAGATCTTTCTTTTCTTGAACAGTTTTGCTGATTAGAAGCTGAGCCGAATTCGAGATATGGTATTGCGAGGAGAGGCTTACGAGCAGTAATTGATGATAAGGACGTCTTGAGGATTAGGGAAGGGTATCTGTGCCCTTGGTGTTGGATGATTGATTCACACTATTCTTATAGAGTCCTCATAGTTTCAAGTAATATCTATACAATCTTGGGGCAAACCAAGATGTATCGTGACTAACAACATTTTTGGTTGGGGGTATAATGAAGCGTAACATTGGTTGATTGTGTGTTGCAAATGCCCCGAATTGTTCATTAGGTAAAGTATGAACACCAGAAGGCCGGAGGGATACTTCAGACAATGCCCATTTTCTGATGGAAGTTGAAAGAATTGCAATGGATTTCGTAGTTGGTCTTCCAAACACATTGGGTAAGTTTGATGCCTATTTTGGTAATTGTTTGACAGGTTTAACTAAGTTTTGCTTCACTTTATTCCGGTCAAGATGACATACAATGCGGAGAATTAGCCAACCTTATATCTTTGAATTGTTCGAGAGGGGGGTTGCATGAGTTCACTTTCCATCATAATCAAGATGAGGTACGCAATTTACTTCTAATTTTTTGGAAGACCCTACATGTTGAATTAAGGTGCTAAACTGGAATCTAGTACTGCAATTCACCCTCAGACCGAATGGTCCCAGTCCTGAGCGAACATTCATGTGTTTGGAGGACATGCTTCTGCATGGTTGCTCGAACTTGGTGGTCATTGGACAAATTTTATTTTACCTTTAGCAGGTTTTTCATACACAGTAGCTCTCACTTGAGTATTAATTGCGCCATTAGAGGCCATTGTCTGGGAGGAGATGTAGGTCCCCCATTGGTTGGGTTGATGCCTTTGAGGTTAGCCCTTTGGGGTACTTGACTTCTGAGGGAATCTCGAGAAAGTGAAATTTTATTCAAGAAAAGCTTTTGCAGCCTAGAGCTGAGAAGGAAATAATCAGATCGAAAGGTTAGGGACTGATTTATGGAGGGTGAACAAATCTTGCTGAGGTTTCACCAATGAAACGTTGTGTGCGGTTTAGTAAGCAAGGTAAGCTCAGGCCGAGGTAATTGGCCATTTGAATTTCTACGCGCGTAGGGGAGGTAGCCTATGAATTGAGCTTGCCTCACGGGCTGTCAGGCAGTCACCCTTTATTTCATGTGTCCATGCTAACAAAATACCATTGTTATGGAAACGAATTATTCGTTGGGTTGTTCAGCTCTTCTTGATGATAATATGTATTTAATGCAGGGAGGAACCTATTGTTTATTCTGATAGGGAGGTTCGCAAGGTTGGGATCACAGGAGATTGCAACTATCACGGTATTTCAGTTGAATACATCGCGGGCAGTTAAAGAGTCGCACGTATGGAGGAGATTGAGGTTTGTATGCAAGAAAGATATCCACTATGGTTTTAAGATTCAGGTACTCTTTCTCTCGCCCCTCTAACGACGGCCTTTATTCCTATGATCGTCGATGACGAACGATGAGTAAAGATTGGTATCTATTGTAACGATCATTTTTCGGGCCGTTTTTGAGCACTAGAACTTTTATGTTTAGAAATACTTTCCGATAGATTTAAGTGGATGTTTTTGGACTATTCATAATTATAATTATTAATCATTAGGGTAGTTTTTTTGAATAATTTAATAGAGTTTGGAGTTAAAGAGGATACTATTAAAAATTGATATTGGGTGTACTTTCCTAGTTTTTTTGGAATTAGTTTATATAATAATTAGGGTATAAATTTAACCTCTAGATCTCAAAACAAGACCATCAAAAGAGAGGCGGCACGACTGTTGACGAAAAAAAATTCGAGGCAGAGGAACTATTAGAAAGAGCCATCAAAAATGCTTTTAACTGGTCCCTTCTTTATGGAGTAATGCTTTGAATTTTGAAAGAATTTGCTAGTTTGTATAGCATATAAGATGTAATGAAAATGTTGTTTATTTTCTTTTTAGAGATCGGAGGTCATGGCAGTTATTGACTTACCATTTATCATGCAAATAATTTGGACTATTTTAAGTGGGAATTCGTAGTGTAATGATGCTTCTAATAGTTATGTAAAGATTTGATTAGACCAAGTGCATCCCCTTTGGGTGCCTACTGTTTTTATGTTGTGAAGAAGAAAGATGAAGTTTTCGGATGTGCATAGACTAACAGGTAGCTAAATAAGGTACTATTAGAACAAGTATCCATTCCAGTCGCTGATGATTTGTTCAATCCCTTTACAACGTTCTTGTGTCTTCTCTAAAATTTATTTTGAGATCCCGGTTATCATCAATTAAAATCGGGCAACAGATGTGCAAAGACCTGCTTTTCGAAACGAGGTAATGGGCATTATTGAATTCCAGTAAATCTCTTTTGGGCTTTTACGAATTCCCCTGCTGCTTTTTTAATACTGTGGGCCTGATGAATGAGATTTTTTAAGCCATATCTGACCTCTTTGTTATTGTATTTATTGATGATAGACTGATATACTCAAAGAGAAGGAAAGAACTGAGGATCATGAGAAATTGTATTGGAGTTGTTCAGGAGAAAAGGCTTTATGCAAAAAAAATTCCTCCAAGTTTGAGTTTTGGCTCGATCAGTGTCCTTCTTGAGACATGGTTTCTAAGGATGGAGTTATGTTGGATCCTTCTAAGATTGAGCACTGAAGAGTTGGGATACGACCTACTAATGTACAACAGAGTAGGAGCTTTTGTGGTTTCAGCTAGCTACTACGTCGATTCTCAAGGTATTTTCCTTCGATTGCTTATCGCAACTAACAATTTGACTAAGCAGAATGTATCCATTTTGTATGGTTGGATGAATGGTGAAAATGAAAAAAAGAAGTTTTCAAGAAGGCTCACGACCTTGTTGACTACTGCATCAACCAATTCCTTTACCTTGGCAAGTGGAAAGTTAAGAATTTTTTAATTGTTTATTGTGATGCATCTTATTCTAGGTTTTTGGGTGCAGTTCTAATGCAGGAGAGGAATGTCATTTCTTATGCCCTTCGAGGGCAGGTTGAAAGTGCATGAACAACTATCTGAACCCATGATTTGGACTTTTGCTTCTTTGTAATTTTGCATTAAGCAATGGCGACAATTATCTATAATGGGGTCAAGTGTGAAGTTTGTACGATCCTCATAGTTTACCATTGTCTTTACTCCAGAAAGATTTTGAATTTTGAGGCAAGGAGTGGAATGAACTATTGAAAGACTATGTATAACTATTTTGTATCACCCAGACATAAAAGCTAATGTTGTAAAAAGGAAGAAGGCTTTAATTAGAAAAAGCAGGAGCATTGTTTTTTAGCCACGTCCAGCTTTCTAGAACGTCCATTGGCTAGAGAGGTTCCGACTTTGTCTAATGACTTTTATGAGGCTGGAAGTACTGGGAAGGAAGCATTTTTGGGCCTGTGTGGAAATGGCAGAGCTTCTTTCTTGAACAGTTTGCTAATGAGCACTTTGAGCCGAATTCGAGATATGTATTTGCGAGGATAGCTAAAGAGGCAGAATTGATGAATAAAGGCGTCTTGAGGAATTAAGGGAAGGGTAATCTTCTTTGCCTTGTGTGGATTCATTTTTATTCACACTATTCTTTACAGAGTCTCATAGTATATCAAGTATTCTATACATCCTCGGGGAAACCCATAGTATCGTGTCTAAAATCAAAACATTTTTGGTGGGGTTATATGAAGCCGTAACATTTTGTTGTTTGTTATATATAGCATGGATTGAAAAGCTATAGTTTAATAATTAAGAATCACCTTATTAATTATAAAGTAGATAGGAAGCATTAGTATTATTATTATAATATTGAGATGCATAAGGAAGTTGGAAAGTGTACCTACAATAACGATAAAGGAATGAGACATTGCTGCAATTTATTGCCTAGTGATTAGAATTTAAAATGATTTCTAGTGTTAGAAATGTTTTGCAAACTAATTTTACAGTAAATCGTTTGTTTATGACCTATCGTTAGTTGGATAAGCGTCAATATAAAATCTGTTGATCGAGGGCAAAGTTTGAAGGGGGAATGGCGGAAATGTATGGGTGTACAACAGAATGGAGATAGTGGTCCAATTATTATTAGGTGAGTAGTTAATAAATTGATATGATTACTATTAAGTTGTGTTAATTGAGTAATATAAAGTCTATCCCTTAGGGTATCTAAGGACTTATAAGGATTGATTATATGGGGGTGTTTGAGGGTGTGCCTTGGGATAGTGGGTATATGCTAGCACGACATAATGATTACAGATTGGTGTGGTTAGTTCGACCCGAACATGCGGTTATTTTAGTGCGTTATACGACCTGTCGGGTGGGGGGTTAACAAATATAACATATATACTAATAATGAGAGTTGGAAGGGTTCTTGGGATGCATAAAGAAAAGGAAAGACAGGGGTGGGTGAGAAGTGTTTGCTTTGGCTTCGGTTCTGTCGTGTGGAGGTAGTGTATGGTTTATTTCAATTTGATAGATAAACTACTAAATGGCATAGTTTGGCATCAATGATGATGGAGTGGATTTGTTAAAGTCTCCTATGTACTTGATTGTGTGGTTTTATGTTTTGATTGTGTGGTTTGGGTTGACCTAAAATTATGGAACTGTTGAATTCTCATCTTGAACCCTCCTCTATTACATGAACGCCTTGAATCAAGAAGGCTTGTACAATAAAATAATGAGATAATTGGATCAGATTGTCCCGTTCCGACACGGTATTATTGGATCAGAGTGTTACATTCGACACCGTATTATGGGATCGAATGTTCACTTCTGATACAGTATTTAGAGATCGGAGTATCACGTTCCGACACAATAACATTAAAAGGAATATTGAAGTAACGTATCTACTTAGGTCTCAAGAACTATTTTCCAATTGAGTATGTTGGATGGATGACTTATTCCTCATAGGGTTGCCTTTGAATGGTTGGTGATTGATGGTGGTCCCTATTATGGTGTTGTTTGTTGTCAATTGGTTCATGTGTTTGTTGCTTGCCACGCTGTTAAGTATTTTTACGTTGATTTATACTACACACTACAAATTAATATTTATTGATTTCTTTTGAGTTGACCGATTAATATCTACTCAGTACGTTCCTTTGTGACTAACCCCTCCTACTTGTATTTTCCTTCTTCTCTGTTTCTTTTGTGTGGAGTGCAACAAGTGTACCATTGAGTTCGACTCAACCCTCAGCCTAGCCAGTCTCCAGCATATCAGAGTTCAGGGTGAGCTATTAATAGCTAGCTTGTGCTGGATTCTCTCAATTCACGTCTTGATTCTTTGAATTTCGGGACATGGGCCAATCTTTTGTTTATTTTGTTTTCTTAACCACTTTTTAGCTACTGGGTAATTTTGAAATAGAATGCAATTGTGTGGATGACTATCAGATTTTTTGGATAAATCCATATTAAACTTTATTAGACGGTATATTAAATTGGTTACTTAATAACTTTTTGGAGTTTCCGCATGATTTTTGCTATTATATTGGATTCTGTGGTAATAAAATGTTGAGGTTCATAACTTAACTTGTTGGTTTCGCCCCCTAGGGGGGGAGTAAGTGTTGGGTGGCCTCACGACTCATTTGGATCCGTGACACCAACTTTCAAATCATTTTTTTTATGAACACATCATTACACAAGCAATTCCCATTTACTTGCTTTTATTACTTTGTTTCATCATTAGACTAATCAATGTGGACAAGTCAATCCATCCCCCAAGTCCCATTACTCAACACATATACCACAAGAAAATACCACCATTTCATACACTTAACAGAGTTTAGAAATCCACTTGCCTCAAGTAGTCCTAACATGCTCCGAATTTGAGTGCCTTCACTTTTCGTTGAGCTTACAACCAATACAATCGATCCAAATATTAATCACGATAAGATTTCACAACCTTACAACACTCATATTAATTATATGTCTAGACTAGAGAAAAAAAAAACTCATTTTAAAATTTATAATCAATTCGTAAATCTTGTTACAATTAAAATATGTCTACTTTTTTGTCAATTTCTTCCAATTTCAAGCATAGAATTAAGTCATAACTTCGCCAATCATATTTTACAATATCCATATCATTAATATCATCGAATATTTAATATCATGTCTTAATACTGAAAACACGTTTATTTTATGATTATACTAGAAATACTATTTTTAAAAAATGAGGACGATGATCGGTTTATTCCCCCTACCCAAAGCCATCCAGCAAGCACAAATATCAGTGGCACTTTTGATCCGTGCTTCGTACTTTTCTCAAATTCTAATTATATATACTAATAATACATACTATAAATATTACATCCTTAATCTTACGATTGCTCACTTGGCACAAAATTATTCCTCCCTTAATTTTTATCCAAAACTCCACTAACTAATCAACATAGCTTCCACATATACAACTTCCTTGAAATCACCTAATTTCTTATCGTAGTTTTTTTTATTATAAATCCTATGATATCAATTCATATATATACATATATACCGACCCTAATAGATCAAATGTAATTAAAGTAATCTGTAGTAATAACAAATTCTCTAAAATATTAAATAACGCATACACTGTCAACACTAATAGATTGACAATAACTTCTACATATTAAAATAATAATTTAGTATATAATGACCTCTATGCATAATTACAAGTTCATATATTAACATAAATTATACACGATTTTAACCTAAAATCTACTCCTGATTACATAACTAAATTAATATAAAGAATAAGAATAATTACCTTGACGCCTTAGGATTAACCTAATAAAATTTTCTCTCATTTTTTCTTTTTTCTTTATGTTGGCTCCCTTGCCTTTCTTTTCTTTCTTCTGTGGTATTTTTTTTTTTGTTTCCGTTTTCTTCGTTTTCTCACTAGCCGCCGGGAGGCGTTTAACCTTTAAGGGCACTTGGCCTTTTATTATGTCACGTATTATTATTATTATTAGGATTATTATTTTAATGAAGATGCTTACAGGTTATATATTATTTATTATATTAAATGGGGGGTATTTATTTAATTTTACTTATTGTTGATTTTTGTTTATGTTATATCCATTATGATTAGCACAAATACAAATCATTTGTAAACCTGAGATCATATCGTCACTCGTATGTAGTCTGATGCAGTTATTTATCAAACTATTCAAAATGGGTTTACCTAAAAAAATGGTAGATTTTATAAAAGCGGGTACTAAGATGGGTAAACCTTACATAGTAATGTAAGTATCTCTTATAATTTTCACATTAAAAAAAAAATTGTTTCATTACGAACATTACATATTACATAATATCTCTAATAAGTGACAATTAACTCATAACGACGACCTTCATAATGAAGTCCATAAGTTGCCGCATAGTTTTTTAGTTTGATTTCTAAACG
Organism: Solanum habrochaites; assembly: GCA_027704765.1. Lineage (NCBI taxonomy): Eukaryota > Viridiplantae > Streptophyta > Magnoliopsida > Solanales > Solanaceae > Solanum > Solanum habrochaites. Next base: position 12,538 of record JAKWJA010002391.1, on the reverse strand, counting down.
TGACTTTTGGAATCGTTGGAATTATTATTAAATCAAATGTGAACAGCAAGTTAATGATACCAAGAGCAAATTTGTCACAATCATCAGATGCTAATAAAAAGTGTTCGTGAATGGATCATATGTTATGATATTCAAGAAGTTCTAATTATCATTATGTATTGACCAAAACAACCTTAATAGTTTCTAAATAGGTGGAGAGACATAAAGTCATCACTGTATTTTTCATCGAATTTTAAAAAAACCCTTAACTTACAATCGGGCCTCTACCAAGCCACTACAGTAACAATTTTGAACATGATATAGGATTGCATCATTTTCGGTCATCTAACAAGACGAGTGTGTGCACTCTCCTCAAGGTGAGGGGGAGCACGTTAAATAACTCATAAATAATGTTTTTTTCATTTTTACAATTATTTTGTTATAGGGAAAATATATTTATTGTTTATTTTTCGATATTTAATTAATAAGAACTTTGTAGGGTATCTCCACTGTGTTTTAGGGTTTGTTCTCTGTCTTTCTTCGTTCTTTTCAAATTAATTTTTAATATCCATCCTTGAATTTCTTATTTCAGTGTCATTTTTAACCACAAAACTTCACCCTTTTTTTGTATTACTATTAGTTTTTAATCTCTTAATTTAAATTTTGTCTAAATATTTTTCTTACATTGTTTTTTTTTTTCGAACGCTACTCGGTGAAACTCATTGATTTGAAGATATTAGAAATTATCAAGTTTTTTATTCGATTTCAATTAAGATCTTTTCAATTTTTTGAGAAATTAATTGATTCTTTTAAAATTATCATTTCTCATTTTGAATGTATAATGAAAAATGTAGTATGGGTTGATGTACGCTTCAAAATTTTAATTTTTTTTCATATAATTAATTTTGTATCAATGAATAATTCAAGTAAAGTCCCTAAATAATATGAATTTATAAGAGAAATTGAATGGAGAAGCAGAACAAAAAATAAAAGAAAAATGAAAAGTGAGTTTCAAATTTGAGTATGGGTGGGGGGTGGAAGGGTAGGTGAAGCAAAAAAAGAAAATTGACGGGATGACAGTGGGCGGATGTAACAGCATTCAAATGAACTTTCAGATCAAATCCAACAATTCCAATTTAAAAGTACGAGAGAAGCAGATACATAACGAATGGCGCATAAAGTAAAACCTTTAATTACAACGTCCAATCTAATTTTCTTAGCCCCTGTCCCAAACGCTCCCTGGGGTGGAGGCTTATAGGAGGAAGGGGGAATGTGACCTCACCAATATACAACTTGTCCCCGTTTGGGGCTGCTCGACCCCATTGTTCTGCCTCCCCTCTGTTCAAAAATGGTTATGTGGGGTATTGATAGTCCGCAAAGTTAAAATGTTTTTGTTGTGTCGGAGGGTTCTATTAACAACTTCAATGGGACTGGGTTATATCTTTTTCTCCGGGGATTCAATAAATACGCATGTTAAAAATGATGGCCTAATGAAATGTGACATTTAATATGGATCCCCATTTCAATCATAAAAAAAGCGTTTTTTTCTGTGAAAAGAGACTTATAAAGGTTTTCAATTAGTCTATTTTAATGATATATTGTCAGTTAAATTTTTTATACAGGTGCCCGAACTTTGGTCATCACACCGAGAAAAAACAATATCCTAAATAAATACATGTAGGATAAATTTTTATTTATTTAGACAACATACAATGATTTAAATTTAGGAGGGGTAGTGTTGGGAGGAATTCCTAATTAAATGAATTTGTTAAAACCTTAAAATTATTTCTGAAAAATATTTTATCTAAAAACATATTAAGATGATTACATATGAATTAATTGACGTGATAACTTAATTATAAGTGTATTTTCCTCTATATTATAAAGTAAAGAAGCTGGGTCTTACTATAACGGACATATAGAATTCTACAATTTCATAAATAGCAAAGTTGTAATTTTTGCATAATAAAATAAAGGACATATTATATAAGTACATAAATTAAAGTCGTAATTAGAATCCTGTAAACTATAGGTATAATGAACATAAAGACATATTAAAATATCTAAAAAATTTGTAACTCCATTTTTTCATAATATTTTTTTAACTATCATAAAGTATCTCTTATAATTTTCATATTGTTTTCATACGCCAATTAACTAATTACATATATATCCTTGAAGGTGAGTAACAATGGGCACTCATAATGACCTTCTATGATAGTCATGAGGTTGCACTTTTTAGTTTGATTTATACTTTTTAGATCTTGAATTGTAATAAATTAGTGTCATTCGTGCGAGAGTAAGGATAATAATTAAATATTTAGATTATGAATGTTTTACAACTCAATAACATAAATTTTTCCCCATTGATATCAATACTTGAATTTCAAATTAAAATTACTTTATTGTCAGTTTAGATTATTATCGACAGATCTGTGTGAAAAATTAATAAAGATTATAGAATGTGGGGTTTCTTGCTATGTTATGATTATTCAAGAAAGTTGTTAATCCTTTGGTTAATAAAAACAAACCAGCGATTCTATTGCGTAAATGTCATTAATATTCTAAGGGATGTGACATTTAATATGATTTTAACATTTTCAAATATATACTTTTGTTTCTAATATGCGACTAATTTTTAATGTACTATTTGTCACGACCCATGAGCCGCGAGTGCCCCCCTTATCCTACTAGGTGGAGCGACCATTAACCAATTCCACCTCCCAACATTTACAACCCTAATAAACAAAAAATAATGCGGAAGACTTAAAACGCATTAACTAAATCAGTTAAATAACTTCTAAAGTGTTTCATCATAAACTCATCCCGCCCAAAATCTGGAAGTCATCATCACAAAGAACATCTATCGCTGCAAATTACTAAAAGGTCTAAGAGTATCTCAGAAACTTAAAATAGTAAGAGATTGGGTCCATTGTCCGAAAGGGGGGTCTAGTTCAAAGTGATCATCAAAAAAGGGGACGCGAAGGAAAGAATCCAGTCCCGAGCTAGGACAATATCTCACCCTGAATTCTTTTATGCTGAAAGTCCGGCTAGAGTTGCGGTTGGTCGATGTCGATGGCACGTTGCTGCACTCCACAAATAACAAGAGAAACATAAACCGTAAGGGGTCAGGTACGAAAGCACAAGTACTATAGTAGGTATATCGCAACTCAAAATAGAAAGCAATATATTATCAAATAATAACATAAAACGCTAAACCATCTCAACAGATACCAGCCAACAAGTACCATAACCATTGGCCACCACCCAAGCACAACTATGAGGACTCCATGCCTCCACAACCATACTCATTTGGGAAATATGTTCTTTAAATCTGTAGTATATTAACATGAATTCAAGTTCCATTACCTTTATATCCTGGGTGTCGAAAAACTTTACACTCCGATCCTCTACTACTATCCTGGTGCGAAACGTGACGAACTCCGATCCTCTACTCTAACTACTATCCGGTGTCGAACGTGCATCACCGGTCCCCTATCCTCTACTACTATCCCTTGGTGTCGGACGTGACACCCGAGTATCCACTACTACTATCCTGGTGTCGGAACTGTTACACCCGATCCACTACTACTAATATACTGGATGTTGGAACGTGACACTCCGATCTATTACCTCATTCTTATTAGTTCACACGCCTCTTTATACCAGGTCATCATCATTACAGAGAGGTTTAGGTTTAAGCTTCCACAACCTCATCTTTCCAACCCATTATCAATGTACATAATCACAGTCATGCAAAGCTACCATTAAGCATATATAAGACTTTACAATACTACCCAATACCTATCATTCGCTATTAAGAGTTTACTATGAAATAACATAAACCACCACCATAACCTACCTCCCACTCCCGCAAATGGTGTATCGATCAATCTACTTCTCCAAATCCCTTGTTGTCCCATAACTCGTTCTTCTCTCTCCTCCTCTCCGCTCGTTTCTCTCTTCTTTTTCGCATGCTCCCTGTCTTTCTATTTTTCTTTCTTATCAAACCCCTTTTTCGTTTTACCCTAATTGTCATATAATTAAGTGAAAGATGAATAAAAATACGCCCTTTTGGATTTCAAGGTTATCATCCTTGAACCCCCGCGTATTTTGAATTATTCAACATTAACTCCACGAACTTTTAATATAAGCATGAATAGTCCCCAAAACGCCCCTTAAAAACTTTTACAGAAATCCGCCCCCGTCGGTTAAGCAGCCTATGACGGTTCCGTCACGACTTTGACGGTCCGTACGGCAATGTCGTCACAAAGTTTCAGAGAGTTTATTCTTTGGAAAGATTTGTGACGGTCCGTCGTGCCAACGACGGCCCGTCTGCCATCCGTCGTGACATTCGAGAGAGAGTCTATCTCAGTACTCAGAATTTTTCAGGAATCTAAGTGTTTTGGGGACGAGACACAAAAAAACCCAACTAAAAGCCCTCGCTCGTGTCCGTCGCGCCAATGAAGGGTCAGTCCGTGGGATTCGTCGAACCAGACAGTTTATTACAGAAATAACTCTACACTGTCAAAACACTAAACAGATCGGTACATAGATACCAATTTAACCATCGTTCGTCCTCCAACGATCCACAAGACGAAAAACAAGGTGCGAGAAGGAAGGGAGTCCCTGATGGCGTGTAAATACGGTCGGGTTATTTCTTCAGGGGGCATAGCACCTTCCTTCTCCAAGTGGACTCTTCAACGTGTTATTCGTTGCCAGTGTGAAAGTTTGATGGATTCACATCTCCCTTGATCTCAACGTGCGGATTTCTCCTATCCAGAAGGGGCAACAAAGCTCTTCCTCATAAAAAAAGACACTGTCTCATCAAGAAGAACTGATCCCAAAACGATAATGTATTTCCCATCCCCAGTGGTACCCCTTCTCACATAGACAACATGAAATAACCGAGTTGCAACCACTGACAAGTCTGGAGGTAAGCTAAATTCAATAAAGCTACCTCTTCCTACTCGTTTTAGTAAACGTCGAAATGGTCCATATACCTTTGGGGCTTAACTTACCTCTTTTAAACCAACCGCAATCACCCCTTTCATGGGTGACACCGTTCAGCAGACTTGTTGCACACCGTCCATGAACCCAGAGATCATCATAAAACAACCTTTCGATCTGCATATTTCTTTTGCCTACTTTGCGGGGCCGCTAAAGATCTTTTCTTGAATTATTTCAACCTTTCTCCGCGATACTGATTCCTCCATCAAGAATGCAGTACCGCCCCAGGGGCCTCCACCTGAAATGCATCACCCCAACAACCAAACCATGGGGGGAGAGACCTACATCTCCGCCCATACAAATGCTGTCGAGGGGCCAATCAATACTTTGAGTGATAGCTAGTTGTGTGTCAGAAAAATGGAGACTCTGACTAAAGTGGGTGGAGGTGGTGTAAGCAGTTAAATCAACCAAATGACCCCCCCACCAAGGAGTTCTACACAACATGCACGAAGCATATCGTTCCAAAAACGTAGGAAATCGTAATCGGCAAAAAGAAGGGGGGAAAAAAGTGAAAAAAAAAAAGGGAAAGGGGGGGGGGGGGGAGAAAAGGGGGGGGTCGACTAACCATCGGTCTGAGGGTGAATGCGGTACTTAAGATCAAACCTAGTACCTATTCTGAATTCAATGTTTTTCCCAAGAACATAGAAGTAAACTGCGTACCTCTATCTGATTAATGGAAAGTGGAACTCCATCAATCGAACAATTTCTTTTCTGAGATTTACAAGTTTGGCTTAACTTCTCTGCCTTATAAGTTCACCTTGACCGAATGAAATGACAGACTTAGTTAATAATCCTGTCAACAATTCCCAAATAGAGCTACTTAGCTGCAGTATCTTGAAAGACCACCACGCAGTCCATTGCATTCCTCCCACTTCCATTCAGAATGGGCAATTTCTCTAAAGTGGTCCCTTCCAGGCTATGGTGTCCATATTTCCTGCTGACAATTCGGGCATTGAGCAACAACATACAATGTCACGCTTCCATCTACTCCACCACCAAAAATGTTGCTTTAAGATCACACGATACATCTTGGTTGCATCAAGATGTATAGAATAAGCATTGAACTATTGAGCCCTGTAATAATAGTGAGTGGCAATCAAATCAATCCAGGCGACACGAGGGCGGGGTACCGATAGCCCTATCACTATAATGTCAAAACGCCTCCTCATCGATTTGGGTTGCGTTCTTTACCTCTCCTACGCTCCTCGCAACAACCTTATCCCCTCGGATACCGGATCAGTTTCTCATCGGTACCAACTACTTTCCTTTATTTATCAAGAAAGGAAGATCTGCCTCCACACAGCCAAAAATCCCCGTCTCATTACTCTTCTAGTCTTATAAAGTCCCATTAGCAAGTCTGAACCTCCTAGCCAATGGGGCGTCTAAAACCTCTGCAAATGGGCTAGCTTCCCATGCTCGCCTGCCTTTCTACTTAAAGCATCTGCTACACATTAGCTTTTCCCGGATGATACAAGATAGTGATATCAAGTCCTTCCAGTAGTTCCATCCACATCTCCCTCTGTCTCAAATCAAATCTTTCTGATGTAAAGAGAGACCATACTGTAAACTACTACGATGATCCGTATAGACCATCACATTAACCCCATATAGATAATGTCTCCAATTGCTTTAATATGCACATTACTGCAATCCAACTCCAAATCGTGGGTCCGCTAATTACGTTCATGCACCTTTAATTGCCTTGAGGCATAAGAATTACATTCTTCTCTTGCAATAAAGCACTGCACCCAACCAGAATTAGGAGCATCCAATAAAAATGAATTCTTACCTTCCACTGGCAGGGTAAGATTGGGCATTAGTCAAAGGATCGGAGTTATTGCAAACTTGAAACTTTCTTCACATTCGTCCGACATACAAATGGACCCTTTGCTTTAGTCAAATTTGTCATTCGGGAAGCACGGAAGAAAATTCCTTGACAAATCGACGGTAGTAGCTAGCTCAACCAACGAAGCTTCTTACCTCTATAACATTAGTAGGTCTTACCACCCAATTCTTCACTGCTTCAATCTGGAATGTCCACCATCACTGCTTCATCCTTAGACACCACCACATGCCCCAAGAAGACCTGAATCTAGCCAAACTCACACTTAGAGAATTTGGCATAAAAGCTTTTTCTCCCTCACATTTTCCAATACCATTCTCAAGTGCTCTCGTGTTCTTTTCCTGCTCTTTTGAGTATACCAGTAATATAATAATCAATAAACACAATGACAAAGAGTCTAGATATGGCCTTTAAAAATCCCGTTCATCAGACTCATGAAGCCAGCGGGGGCATTCATAGAGTCCAAAAGACATTACTAAGAATTCATAATGCCCATACCTGTTCGAAAAGCATTTTTTGGGCACACTGCTGCCCGTATTTTCATTGATGATAACCAGATCGCAAGTCCCGAATTTTTGAGAAGTATCAACCACCTTGGTACTGGTTCCGACAAATCACTCAATGCGAAGGAAGAGGATACTTGTTTCTTAACAGTTACTTTATTCAGTTTGCCTGTAGTCTAGGCACATCCGAAAACTCCCATCCTTCTTCTTCACAATAAAACAAACTGGAGCAACCCCAAACCCCAAGGGGAAGCGCCGTCTAATGAGCCCTTACCTAACCTCTACTCTTGAAGTTGGGCCTTTAACTCCCTTAACTCACGAGAGCCATCATAAGGGGGTATGGAATGGGGCGAGTACCCGGCTCCAGATTAATGTAAAAGTCATACTCTATCCGGTGGCATACCAGGAAGGTCTGCAAAGGAAACACAATCCAGAAACCTCTCACGGACTATCCAAACCGACTCGACTCGATTGAAGGTACTTGGGTAGCATCATCCTGAGGTGTGCCAAGAACGCTAAACACCCTTTACTACCATGCCTCTGTTACAGGGGCCGAGAGGGGACGAGAAAGGAAGATGATACTAAATGGAGTGGGAAGTGTATCATCCCCTGCCCAATAAAGGTCTGCCCAGGGTCTTGGGTTGGTGCCAACGTTGGAACGCAAGTAAGAAATAAAATAAAAAATGCGCATTGAAGGGCCACATCTAAGATTGCCGGGGGGGGAATTGGAAGAAAAGTGAAAAGCGCTCAGGTCATGGGAGGCCGAAACACATGATAGAACAACAAAAAAGTCGAACTCCCATGGTTTACATGCGTAAGATAACAATCTACATGAGTATTGCTTCCCCACAAAAGTCACCAGACAAGAACCTATATACCCCTTTCACTATCACGACTCACCCACCGGAGTAATAAAGCAGACAAGCACGATCAGGCAATGTCAAAGCAATTTCACAATGGGTGAGATAGGGGGGGGGTAAAAGACAGTAGCAAATAAAGATCATATGAAATGTGAGCCAAGATCAAATAATACCAGAAGCCATGCCAGTCTAGCTAAACCAATGATTACCTGTGATAACAGCGCGGTGCACAGGAAGAGGGGGGGAGGGATCAAAGATGTCTCCGCTTCTGACGGGGGCGAAGGTCGAAACCAGGGAAAGCGTAAAATAGGCCTTATCACCTGTAGTACGCCCTTGACCCCTACACCATGTTTTGTTCTGCATCAAGTCGCTCCGGCTTTGCCCGCCACCTCCCCGGTTGGTTTGGGGGTGTGTGAGCCCACAGTTTGCCGGTTAAACGTATACCATTGACCCACCACGTCCTCCAGAATGGCGGCCCGTCTTCCATGACCACCTCCATACCACCTCTGACTATTGGGGTTTGTAACTAACTCTTTTTGACAATATCCGGTTACACCGATAATCTAGAAGTCCATTTCCTCCATTTTCCCCACATCCATAACACTCTCTGGTTCAAGCATGGTCTCTGTGAGAACGATGGAGTCCTGGGGATAACCTCCAAACTCAGAGAAATTGGTTGACGCATTCTGCGTGGTGCCCCCCACGGACAGCCTGGTAATGTGAAGGGACTGTAATAGGTTCATGGGGTGCTGGAGTAACCGGTCGAACGTGAGCAAATTCTGCCGCGACTTGAGAAACCACTTAAACTCACCTCCCTTAACGACCTTCGTTAGTTTGTCTTTGGAAAAGTGGTCACGACATTGGGTAGATTGGGGCGGCACCATTCAGTCGAGGGAGATACGCTGCGGGACTCTTCCACCTCTACACAAAGTCACCACTTCGAAGGAGTAGGGGGGGGGGGAAGGAGAGGGGGGAGAGAAGGGGGGTGGGTTTGGCTTCACAGTAGAATACCTGTACGGCTGGAATCATGTCACAGGGGAGGGATCTGACGGCTCACAAGGGCTGTCCAGCGGACAAAGACTGACAGTCCGAATGCTCTTGTGACAATGAAAGCAAAGCTGTGTGCATACCTAAGATAATGCAGCTACACCTGAACATTATCCTCATAACGCAGTGACCGACTCCTGCCGATTGCTCATAGGCTCAGGAACTCATCTCTCCTGCCTATCCTCAAATGTCCGAGGTATATACGTCTCTCCTAAACGACATCTAGAGAATGAATGCCCAAAAGCGCACATAGGTGGTGTGGGCATGATAGGGATGAGTCTGGTAGTGGGAGCACTCAACTAAGGGCTGTATCGGGGGGGGGGGGGGGGGCCACCCAAACAGGGGGGGAAAAGGGAAGATTTGGACGTTCCAGAACTGTAAATATATAGGTCACAAAAGTTCGTAAAAACGAAGGGCCAACTCGTTTACTATGCCCATCTTGTGTAGTAAGTTCATGACAATCACCAGAAAATCATAGTCCGTCCTTACATTCAGCACCTTATGAAGACTGGAGAGGGGTTTTCAATTTCACAAGAACTTACATGAATAGTGTGCTATATGGACTGATCACGTGTGTCTTAAAAGGCCCTGTAATAGATAACAGAAGGATCGAAAGGTATTAAAAGGCTGTAGGACCTAAATTTCCAATGGAGGTCAAAAGTCGCATTGTGGGGAGCCACGTAATACGTGCGTGGCGCAGTGTTGTACTGCCCGGAACCGAGGTAAGCTGGTGTGGTCAGAGGACAACCACTGGGATATGTCATGTCTGGGGCCCTGATCAGATAACTCGCTAAAGATAGGATCCAGGAACGCCTGAATTAATCATCTCTGTCTGGGGTAGACGGAGTTGGGGTGGTCAATGTCCGAGGGATAGGCGATTCTGGCAGTCTCATTCTCATCCCTTTCCTCAACCACTCGAGGTCGTTACTACTGGTTGGGTCCTCATTCGGGTGGAGGAGTCCACCGCCCTAAGTAACTAGATTGGTCCAGGTGCTTGTCCGTCATTCGTCCTCGTAGAGGACGTCCTCAAGCCGTGACCTCTACCACGGCCAGTCTTGCCACTGAGGCTCTCTTCGAGCTAGCAGCCGCCAGTGTGAGACTGGCTCAGACTACAGTCAGTTTCGTATGCCGTGTTGGTGTTGCGTAGTTTGTTGCTCTAGGTTCTAACCTCTGCGAAAGTAGATGCGAATGGTCAGATACCAATTTGGATCACCTAGATACCACTTGGATCCAACAGTAATAGCAACGAAATAAAGAGAATGGAATTTTACTAAGTCTATATACTCTCAAAAGACATGTAAAGTGTCCCCTACCGTTCCTCAGACTCTACTAGACTCGTTCTTGTGTGATGAAGGATGGGGGGGGGGACGAGGAGAAGATGTGAAGCGGACGGTGTATAGGAGAAGGAGGGAAAGGGTCAGACTAAGTGTTAAGGAAGAAACCACCGAACCTAATGCTCTGATACCAATTTTGTCACGACTTCAAAACGCCCCTTAAAAACTTTTGACCGAAATCCGACCCAGTCAGGGTTACGCCAGCCCTATGACGGTCCGTCACGGATGTGACGGGTCCGTACTGCATATCCGTCACACAGTTCAGAGAGTTAATTCTTGTGAACTTTTGTGAACGGTCCGGCGTTCCACGACGGCCCTTCCTGCCATTTTCCTCGTGACGTTCCGAGAGTCGATCTCAGTACTTCAAATTTTAAGATCTAATGTTTTGGAAGGCAGACCCCTCGACGTCCGTCCGCCCCATACGGTCCGTCGGGGATCCTCGACCCAGACAGTTTTACCATCAGGAATATAACCTCTACTGCTCAAAAAAAACGAACTAAACGGATCGTTACAAGAACTATTTTAATGAGATCTATTGTCTATTTTATTTTTTTATACAGTAAAATTTTCACCAAATCAAAAGAGTCTGTAATAAATGTAGGATTAACATTTTTATTTTTACACATACTACATGATTGTATAGTTAGGTCTAAAGGTCATTCTAAATTAAAGAGTTGTGTTAAAACCTAGAACATTGAATTTACGTGATGTTTGTGTCTAAAAAAATAAATTAATATTCACCATAATATGACTATTGATTTGATAACTTATTGTAAGTAATATTCCTCTAGATAAATAACTAAAGAACTTTTTTCAAGAGGACATATAAAATAATTCATCCAATTTCCTCATAAAACATCGTAATTCGTAATTTTTCATAATAAAATAAATTACATATGTAATATAAATAAACAATTTATAGTGTGAAAATTCTTTACACTACTATGGTATATGACATAAAACATATTAAATTTAAATAATTTGTACGGTACTCCATTTTTTCAATAAATAATTTTCACTATAAATAATCATCTCTTATTATTTTTTATATTGTTTCATTATGACCAATTAACATATGACATATATATCTCTAATGGGGTGACAATTAAATCATAAGTACCTTCATGGATAGTGAGTTTGCCAACCTTTTTAGTTATGATTTTTTTTTACTTCTGCTTACAATTTTGAAATATAATAAAATTAGTGTCATTCATTCCTCCGAGAAGTAAGAAGCATGTTAAATTTAGATATGAATGTTTTACAACTCAAAAATAAATGTTTCACAATTGATGTACAATACTTGAAATTTCAACTTAAGTTTACCTTCTACATTTGAGTTATGATCAAGCAGTATATTCAATAAAAATAACTACTTTAAAAACCTTTAAGCATTTTTTCATTTTTAATTTTATTAAAATGCAAATACAGGGTTATAAATCTTAAAATTTCATGAAATAAATGTGATCTAACTTTTTGTAACCCACTCTCGCGCCATTTAGATTTATTGTAATGTTTTAGTTGACTTAAAAATAAGTTTTTTTTTTTGTTTTAAAAACACTTTTTAGAACTCGTCGTGTAAAATAAACCACAGATGTTTTCATAAAGGTATAAATCATCTTACTAAGAAAATGAAATGAATATTTTGAAGTCAAATGTTTTTAAATATAATAAATATTATCATTGCTTTTGAAATTGCTATCGGAGAAAAATATGTCAACATAAATAAATAAAATAATAAATTTTTCATGTTGTTAAGAGCTAATTACATTATATCCATACTCTTTTTCAAATACAAAAAGTTTTCTTAGAATTAAAAATTTTTTGGATACATCAACAGAAATGTGGAATACATCATCGTGACTCTATTAAAAAAAACTCAAACACGATACTCAATGGAATAATTCGAGATGGAGGAGTGTATAGTTAAGGGGAATCTGGGTGTATCAACCCATCCCATCAATC
>JAKWJA010002390.1:0-17920 GCA_027704765.1 Solanum habrochaites | reverse complement strand
TTAAAGTTTTTTGTTTTTTTTTTTTGGTTTTTTTGGGGGGGGGGGGCGGGGGGAGGGAAGAAAGAAAATCCCAAGGAGGGGGTTAATCCAAAGCAAAGGGGGGGGGGGGGGGGTAAAAGAAGAAAGGGGGATGAAAAAATACGAAGCAAAAAACAAGAAAGCATAATCTTTTTTACTCAATGACCCCCCCCAAAACAAATCCCCCCCCTTTTTTTTTTTTTTAACATGTTAAAGCATATTGTATTATTATGATTATTATTTCCAGGTCTTTATCAATGGCTAGGAGTAAGTGTCGGATGTATCCTAACATCCAATTTAAGGAAAAGATTTCCCTTGTTCTATTTGGCATAATACATAAAGAAATCTGACTTGGCACAGCGAATACTATGACCATTGACTATAAGTATGCACAAGTAAACAATTAAACTTATGCAAAATTGAACAAATAGACACATTCATCTTATATGACAATTTTATGTCCTATGTGGCGTCCTACATGTATTATACTATGTAGGCCATGTGTGTATACTTGTTTAATTTTTTATAAGTTTGAGTGTCTATTTGTACACACTAGAAATTGGAGGGCATAGTTGTCCGCTGAAACCAAGTTAGATGTTCATGTTTATATATTGTCTTCTATTTTCTATTAGAGATGTTTGCTATGCACGTGATGGATCCAAAGTTTGAGAATGATGAATGCATTAATGAATTTAGGATAAATTTGGCTGAAGGGCTCAATTGTTAAATCTTACCATTCCGATGAGACACAATATAAATAAGGCATAATACATAAATATGCTTTTAAACTTGGCTCTTCGAATCATATTATGTTGTTAACTTTGAATATCACAAACTAGACACTTTAAACTTCTTATAAAAGTTTGATAAATGAGAGATAACATGTCCATACATGTATACTACATGCTAATTTTTTGTCTACAGGGGGTCCCTACGGGGTATTTGTGCCATGTAGGACTCCTGCGTTTATTGATTTAAAAGTTGGATAGTTAAAGTGGAATGTTGACCCCCAGTTCTCTAGACAAAAGTCTGGAAGGAACCACGGGCTAAGCGACGAGATAACACCAAAAGGGGAAGACAAGGCCGGTAATCCCCAAATGAAGCAGGAGATCTAGAGCAGGGCACCACACTTCACAGCAGCACATGCTGGCCCCAGCTAATTCACGCCGCCCTAAAAACAAAAAGAAGAAGAACATCAGCAGACGACGAAAATAGACATCAGGAAAGAGGAGGGGAGGGCGGGGCGGAAAGATGAGAGAGGGAAGGGAGGAGTTGAGACAGAAAAGGAACAGGGAGGGGGGGGGGGTGTTAGGGAGGAGTGTTGAAAGTGAAGAATTGGACACTTTTTTGGGGGGGGTTCGGTTTTAAAAAAATAACTGCAAAAAAATCAATATATATATATTAGATATATATATAATATATATATAAATAATATATATATATAATATAATTTTCAATAGAGATATAAGAAGATCTACGAAAAACAAATAATTCGTTTCGAAACTCATAAATCACTATCAGTTAAAAACATATTTTTGGGGATACCAAACATGGAACATGCCTATCTATTTGAGTGGGCTGAAATACTTGGAATAACAAAATAAATATTTCTCCTATTTGTTAATACTTGTCCACTATTGACTTTGAATTTTTTTTACAATGGTAAAGGTCCAATCAACAATCGTTGTATGAGGCTCCATTATTTTTTGTAAATATTAGGCAAATCACATAGTATAAGAATGAAATTACTTTTTATCCCTACTTCTTTCATAGTTACCAAAAATCTCTTTGCGATTGTGTTTCCCTGGGACATTAAATTGCAGGAGAAAATACTTTAATTAATAAGGCCTGATACTAAATATTACAAGTGGTTGTTCCAGTTTTAAGCATAAATAAGGGATTAAAAATAGAAATTATTGTTACCACAAATCTGTATCTACATTACTTCCTACAATCAATCAGTCAAAAAATTTTCTAATTGACATATAATTTTTAACGTTACAAAATTGTGAAACCTTCTTCTTGTTCTTAAAAAAAGTAAAGTTTGATTACAACATTCCGGAACGACAATTTCGCTGAAGATTCAAAACTAAATAATTACCAATCTTGTTAAGTGCAGTTCTTTTTTTTTTTTGGCCACGTATGCGGAAAGTGATGATTAGACATGATCGATCAAAGATAGCTGACCGTGATATGTCTGATGTGAGAAACTTTATTCATAACTTATTTCAGCAATATGGCATGCTGAAGCTGGTGCGGTGTATGGATAAATTGAAAAATAAACCATCAAAGATCGTTATCGTTACTCTCATTCGTTCTACTATTGTGATATTCAGACTGAGATGCAGTGGTGAATTCGTTTGAATTTCGTACATTATAAAAATTATAGATAGACATGCAGAGTAGAATTTCTGTTTATTATCCTACTATCATTGATAATCGGATAAAAATTGATGAAGTGAAATACATAAACTTTTTGATGCAACACAGGTTGCAATATATTGTGTTGTGGTTGACCACAGCTGAAAAACATGCGACTCCATATCATTTCATTCTTCCGTACGGACTCTTGATGCTTGCTTTTGAGAAGTATTATTGCCTTCATTGTCATATAATTCATCAAATCTTGGTACTTTATGACAGTACTTTCAGCGTTATAATATTTTATGATTTCATGTATGTAATGACAATGTATATGTTTCTCAATTCGAGTTACCTGATGTTTTGATCCTAATATATTGATAAATTTAGTTTGCATTATATCATTATTTTGTGTTCTAGTACTTAATATGTTTTGTAACATTTGTTACGGCGATTTCAGAATAGTAGACTCAATAGATATGCTGACCAAGTTATAAAGAGTGAAAACATGTAAAAATATTCCGGTGATATCATGTTTTGAATGCAATTGATAATCCATATACATGATTTTGTTCTATAATTTTGTATTCGACTAATAACTAGATGTCTGTATCCATATGTTAGTATTTTCTACAAATAAATCTATATGTATTTTTACAAACTTTGATATTGTTGCTTGAATTGGTTTCAGTGTACTAATAATAATTCTCTTGAAAACTTATTAGCGCAGCTTATAAAAGTTTTAAAAGATATTTTGTTATCAAAATTGTGCAAAGTGATATCTTAATATCTGGTGTATTTTTACTTTGACTGGAATTTAATAACCATATCAATTTTTCAAGATGGTTGGTGAAACATCCTGAAATTTTATTTATACATGCTATTTACTTTAGATATCCTATTGTGATGAATTTTGCTAGCAATCGTATAAATATAATCATGTACTGTTGTGTGAAAAATTTGGTTATTTCATGAATCACAATATTGTATCATATACTAATAATTTGTAGAAATTTTTTGTATCAGTTCAATGTAATCATAAAGCTGCAATGTTCGTAATGTGTTAAGTGTATATATATAATCTATAACTTATACCAACAGATTAATAATCCGTATTAAAATGCTTATTGAAACGAGATTTCAAAGTAAAGTGACATAAAAATTTGTGCGGACACAAAAACTAATTATAGAAGTATACTTATGAGCATATAATTGTGTCTGACAGATCACTCCGAAACACTTAAATTTGGTATCGTTTTAAACAATTATTAAAACTTATCTTGACTATTAAGTTACGTAATAATATTACTTATTTACATATAATTAGTTTCTCATCTGCAATGCGAACGAAGACGATCCTTAAGCTAGTAATATAATAATTCACGCTTAATGTTTTCGCTTCTGACTTTCGGTCGATTCATTATTCCCATACAGATTGGCATATTTTGTAGCCGAAGATAGTCACTTCGAAAGGGAGATTATCGATAGACTTCATTTCCGTCTGCTTACAAACATTCTAGCAAACGTGTAAAACTTTGAAATCCAAGAACGTATTAGTCTATAAGATTCCGAAATATGGTGCCATGTGTTAAGCATTGATTAAGATAATATTTATCTGAATATATGTTCATTACGGAAGTTAAGGAACAAAATGTCTGTGTCATGACGTTCGGTGATTAACTATTCTAATGGGGGTACGCGGGCTTACTATGGTGCTGTTCCCTATTCTTTATCTTGATAGTCTTTTTACGGGAGACCGAAAATCAGGACTGTACTAATTTAGGGTAAGGTTGTATAACACAGTGTTTGAAATAACATGAAAATCGTGGTCTGAACGTCGGATACGATTCTCACCAAAGACCAACCAACTGGCGGCCCTTGCCGAGACGGACTTATCAGCAGGTAGGAGTGCAAACATCTGTCTATCTTATTGTGTGCAATTCCACGAGAAACCATTCTAATGGCTCGGTGTGGATCTGAATGGGTGTAGATGACAACGTCGGTCCACATCACTGTAACCATTATTGATGGAAGCCCTAATCCATGCACTAAGTTACTGACAGCACATCGACAGTGTGCCAGCGATGGGAGAGGGGGGGGGGATAGTTATCGACTCAAGCCTTTTTTCATGTGCCAGTAGGTCGCGTGTGTTGTGTCTATGAGGTAGTTGTTATAGTTTCCTGCATGGTTTTAATTTTGCTCGCCCGTAATGTTAAGTAATTAAGGGGTTTAGGGGGTTTTTTAGGGATAAAGGTGTGAGATCTCATAACTAATTGTGTACCCTTCCTCCATATAAATACCCAACCCTTCTATGTATCTAAACTACAATTTCTCACTCAAATAAAACCATATTCCTTCTCTCTTTCTTTCTCTCTCTATCGGAAGCACCATTGAAGTGTACATCAGGGGAGGATTTTGTAGGCGGTTGGAACATGGGTACGTGTCACCATTAAATTCTCATTCAAACGTCTAAGGGATGAGATCCTAATTATCCCTTTGAGACTATTTTCGAAACACGCTACTTTTTGATAATGCGATCAGTGGATTTCAGTGTTTCGCTTCAATCAAGTACGTCTAATTTTTGATTTTTGTTGAAATGAGTTGTTTATGCATTCTTCAGATATAAGGATGGATAGATTAAACAGTATTTTACCTTGATTATAGTCAACAGTTGTGATGGTTTGATGTCTAATATTGAAGGCTATGATCCTTAACCCTTAACCTTAGTTGCTTCTTGTATTGTTAAAATTGGGCTGGTGATTTAGTCAATGTCTATGATTATGGTTTTTTTTAATATCAACTATTAGATGATGTTGTATCCACCCAATCGTTTAAAACAAGGAATGAATGTGTTTATCTTCATGCTAGACTGAGCCGAATTTACCTTAGGTTAAGGGAAATGCTACCTATTACTAAATCTTGTTTAAGAATCTCATTGGTATGAATTATTTGGGTTTGTATGTGACTCTTGTCTAGCTATTATTATAATGTGATTTTTTGAAGTATGATCGGTGTGAAATATAACATTGTGATGAATGGAGGGTTTAATTTAATATTTGGCCGTAAATGCCCACCTCTGAACCATATGAAGGCAGCACTTGGTAAGCCTTGGAACCTCTATATTACTTCAATTGCGACTTAATTGAGTTAAGTCATGATGTTATGTGTTGGAGATGCCTCTATAATTAGGATATTAGGTGGCATGATGGTGAACTTGAAAATGTGCTTGGACTATGGTGGTGAGGTTTGATATAAGGCTCTTGTATGTGATATATAAGGTCTAAGATTTGGTTTGTACTATCATTATGCCTATTCATATGCTATGGAACTATGTCTACTGTAGTTACCCTCATTATAGAATGTGTATGAATGATTATGGACTATTAATCCATACATTCTTAGTGATATATTTATGATGGATGATTAGACAAGGGTTATACCCTATGATCACCGAAACCTAAGCTATGATTTGAAATTATAAGCACTGTAGAAGACATTTCAAGATAAAGTGGACAATCGTTCGCTTATGTCATCGACCGTGTATCTGACATGCGGATTCTGTTGTGATGACTTAACAAAAAGGAAGCATTCGCTCTTGTTATATGTTCTATATGACTGTATGTTGTGTGTCTTTCCATGAAGACGGAATACTCATCCAATGGATTTCCATGGAGGTTACCTGGTCCCCATCTACCAAGTCTGGTGTATCAAGGACCGGGAACTATGCTCATCTCTTAGTTCTTGAAACTATGTTCTTCCCCCCTAGGGAAGCTAGCTAGTTGCGATCACTCTAAAAGCCTATTTGGTTTTCACTTTGTGCAGGTGATGACCACCTTCCATTAGGGGGAAGTGTTTACAATATCCGAATTCACATTAGCTAATTTTTGCTGCGTTCTATTTCAGCTAAGGCAAGATGTTCCCTAAAATGTAATAATTTCAATTAGTAATGAAGTACTAAACATTACTAGGTGACTGAGAGAGTTTATTATTAGCCCTATTGGTAGGGGTATGAGACGTTCTACTTATGCCTTGCACTTGTTTGGACCTTGATGAAGCTTAGAAGTTGGATTATGTCATGTATATGATAATGATTTGTATATTCGGTGAACACATGGTATGCTTGGCTACAATATAAATGTTTTATATGACGGATGTATTTACTCCACTTGAACTATGTAATTCGGGTTTGTATTATTAAAAGTTATTTGCATGTTAGGTTGTCCTAAAGATGATGTATGTGAGAAGTTGGCTTTTCTTATGTGTTTTCGTTAAGTTACTTGATTGAGTAAGAGTATTGGACTTTGCTTTGGTCATTGCACGAATTGACTCGATATAAAGATCATGCCGTAGTTGTCTTGATATTTATGATATGATTAACTGGGATTCGTACTTGTGGATGTTAAACCATTGATGATAGGGTTGATTAAAAAGTATGGGTTCACGTATGTTCGCGATTACATATATTTATCTTTTTTTGAGTTTGCTAGCATGTTTGTTGCATTGGTTATCGGACTTTCTCTTGATTATGCATTTGGAGATTTAAAAGGCTCTACAAGTTGATCATGTTTTGTACCTTTCAATATTCACCATTTTATAGCGATGTTTTGCCTTTATATATTGTGCATATCGGTTCTCATAATTAGTACTACCTATGATGGAGCTACTATATCCCCCTCATTTTCTTCTTCTTTTCCAAATCAGTTTTAGGCTTCCGGTGTTACGGTCATTGGTACGACCTTGAGAGATTTGAATATATTCTCTATCATCAAGTGAGTAGGTCAACTCACTTTCCAAGACAATGACCCCTCCAAATCTCCTTGAAGTTTTCTTTGTCTTTCAGATATTTATGTTCATATTATTACTTTCATGGTACGACTTTATAAGCCTATATATGGCTTCTTTACCTTTGAGTAGGGCTATGCCAAAATTATATGACTCGTTCAGATATATGAGATGAGACAATCTTTGAGACTATTTCTATTGTAATATTGTCTAAGGCAAGGAAGTGTAGGCCAGTTTGGACCTTCTATTACGAGGGTCTATGATACTTGATCGCATAGATTATGGTATTGGAGAGGTTATTTAAAACTCCAAGTAGATGTAATGGAAGTTTTAAATTTTTTTGGAAATTTCAACCTATGAATGATGTTAATGACATGAGACTAAGGGGCTAGTTAGTCCTCCAAGAGACGCCCGAAGGCCGGTACGTTGAGGGGGTAAACCAAGAGGTGACAAACTTGGTATCAGAGGCATGAGGTTGAATATCATTGAGTGATCTCTCTCTCTTTCTCACCAAGTCTATGTAGGCTTTATTCATAATTGTGAAGCGCGGCCCACACTTATGAATAGGAACCTATGTGATGCCTAGGAATCACTCTCTTCTTGGAAATCCCTATATCGTGCCATCAGAGTATTTACTATGGTATGCTTTGCATCTAATCCCATTGTTGTGATTATAGGAGAATAAACACTCGAAGGAATTGTGGGTTGAGTGTCTTGACGAGGAAATTGCCAATACGGGAGCTCCTCCCATGGTGAGCAAATTCCTCACTTGAAGAAGATGGTAATGTTGACCAAGCTGGCTTCGGTTCAAATATCCACCCCCTGACGGATGGAGATATAAGGCTTCCCTCACCAATTGGCTCAAGCCGCCCCTGTAAGCCCAAGCTATGACGGCCCAAGCCAAACGGGAGCTGTCCCCGTCCTCATAAAAAAGTCACTACTATGCAACTTCCGTCTAAGAGATTTCACTCGGTTGATCCTCCTACTTTCTATAGTCTAAGGTTAATGAAGAACTCCAAGACATTCATTGGGAAGTATATAAAATCCTTTTCGCGTATCAGTTGACTACAAGTGAAAAGGCCGAGTTGGCCACCATCAACTTCAAGGATAGGCACAAGCATGGTATGTGCAATGAAGGATAATACGGCCATTGAGGGGTGGTCCGTGACTTGGAGCATCTTTCAGAAGGATTTTCTAGATCAGTTCTTTCCTAGGGAGATGATGGGAGTAAAAAGTGGTACGACACGCCCATTTCATACAACCTTCGCCAAGGAGGAAGGAGTGTCATGAATACTCCACCCCCCCCCCCCCTGGAACTCATTGAATGGCAAATATTCTCCTTCTTTGGTTCCGATCCTAAAGACCAAATGAGCATCTTGGGATGGGGTTTTAAGAATATTTACAAGAGGAGTTCCATTCGGCCAGCTACATTGACAAAAATGGGAACAATTCCCGTTCTTATGGTGCAATGGCAAGAGAAGTGGTTGAGGAGGCAGGGGCTAAGAGAACAAAAGTAGAGAGGCTAAGAGGGCAAGATCTTTGATGGAGGTATCTTCAGAATAGGCTTGAAAACAAGACAAGCCTAAATTTAAGAAAGCTGGTCTCTCAATCAATGTTCAATCCAAGTTCCCCTAAGTTCGTGATGACAAGGGAAATAAACTGAGAGCTAAAAAGAGGAAAGGAGTGGAAACTCACAAATGGGAAGGCATATAGTGCCCAAGTGTGGAAAGGGTCATCTTAGGAGTGTCTTGGTAGGAACGGGAAATTGCTCTGAGTGTGGCAAGAGTGGTCACAGATGAGCGATTTCCAAACTTAAAGTGTCCAGAGAGGTGTGGTCAATCTATAAAGTGGTTATAGTGATGTTCCTAAGAAGAACTGCTTCATGCTATCCGCTCTAGGGGTGAACAAGAGACTTTCCCGACGTGGTGATCGGGATGTTGAAAGTATTACCATAGATGTATGTGCTTTACTTCATAGGTGCTACCTTGTCATTTATACCCCTTTTGTAGCTAAATTTTTTGATATTTACCGATATTTGCATGAACATTTTATAGTGTCTAACTCCGGTGGTGAGTCTGTTGTTGCAAAAAGGGCTGTCTACGAAATATTCCAATAATGTTCCCCAATTAGAGTTTCTCATGTTGATACCACACCGTAAAAAAGAACAGACAGAAAGAAGTGGGCAGAACGAGGCATGAGTGATTAGCGAAGGACAGATAGGGTGATACGCATGCGAAGTTACGGTAGAGTGCGTGTATGGATTGGCTTCACGCTTACTTTGCTTCGATTGATTGTAGGACAAGGGTGGTGAAGGTTAACTTCGCCAATGAAACTGTTGTAGAGGGAAATGGGGGAAAAATTCTATTCCTAGAGTGTTATTATCGCTTGTCTAAAGGCATGCAAAAATGATCTCTAAAGATTGTCTATACCATATTGTAAGGTCCAAATCTAGACTCTGAAAATTCCCTCCAATTGAGCCGGTTCCCGTAGTGAGTGAATTCCAAAGCGTTTTCCTAATGACCTTTTCCCGTTATTCCTCCAGAACGGGAAAAATTGATTTTGGTATCAATTTGCTACAGAAACGAATCTCATTTCAATTTCTCCTTATCGGATGGCTCTGGATGAGGAAAGAGTTTTGAAAGGTAACTCACAGATTTACTAGACAAAGGTTTTATTAGATCTAGTATTTATCCATGGGGTGGTCGGGTTTTGTTTGTGAAGAAGAAGGATGGGTCCTACCTAAATAATGTGTATTGATTACCGCCAGCTCAATAAGGTCACAATCAAGAACAAGTATCCTCTCCCTAGGATTGACGAATTGTTTGATCAACTCCAAGGGGCAAGCAACTTTTCTAAGATTGACTTATGGTCGGGGTATCACCAACTTAGGGTGAGAGCTGAGGATATACTAATACAGAATTCAGACTAGATATGGTCATTGTGAGTTTCTTTGGTAATGTCTTTAGGTCTCACCACAGCTCCGGTGAGTGTTATGGCCTAATGAATTGGTTTTTCAAAATTACCTAGATTCATTTGTTCATGTCTTCATTGACGACATCTGGGTATAATTCGAAGAATGAGGGTGATCATATGGGTCATGAGGTGGTATTGCAAAAAACCTAAGGAACATCAAATTTTTTGCCCAATTAATCAAGTATAAGTTTTGTTGAGATCGGGACAATTTCATGGTTATCACTATAGTGAAGGAGTTGAGGTGATCAAGGAAAACGGAGGCAGTGACAAATTGGCCATGACCTTTGACTCCAACCGAGTATTAGGAGTTTGCTTAGGGCTTAGCGAGCTATTTCAAAGGGGTTCGTGGATGGTTTTGCATACAATGCGTCTCTCTTGACTTACTTTGACCCAAAATGTAAGAAATTTGAGTGGTTGAGGAATGTGAGAGAAGTTTTCAATGTTAAAAAGATAGGGTTACTTCCGTTCTGGTGTTAACTTAACGGAGGGTACAAAGGGTTTTGGTGGGTATAGTGACGCATCCATGTGGGTCTAGGTGTGTGCTTATGCAACATGGAAAAGTTGATATTCCTACACGCTTCCTGAAACTAAGGACGGGAGCACCCCCCCCACAACATATACTCATGACCTTGAGTTAGCGTCCATGGTGTTTGCTTTGAAAATCTAGAGGCATTACTTGTATGGCGTTCATGTTGATGTTTTCACCGACCATAAGAGTCTCCAATATGTTCTTACCCAAAAGGAGTTGAATCTCCGACAAAGAAGGTGGTTAGAATTGTTGAAAGATTATGACATGAGTGTCCTCTATCACCTCGGCAAGGCTAATGTGGTTGCGGATGCCCCAAGTCATATGACTATGGGTAGTGTGTCCAACATTGATGAAGCTAAGAAAGACCTAGTAAGAGATGTACATAGGTTGGCTAGGTTGGGGGTGAGATTAGAATGTTCTTCACATTGTGGATTCATTGTCCATCATAACTCCGAGTCATATTAGTGGTGGAAGTAAAGTCCAAACAACAGCTTGATTAACCATTAATGGAGTTGAAAGAATAGGTTATCGGCAAGTTAAATGAGTCATTCTCCTTAGGGGTGATGGTGTGTTAAGGTACCAATGGAGACTGTGTGTTCCCGATGTAGATGGATTGAGAGATCGGATCCTACAAAAAGCCCATGGGTCCCGCTACTCAATTCATTCAGGTTCGACAAAAATGTACCATGACCTCAGAAAGATATATTGGTGGGAAGGAATGAAGAAAGACATAGAGGAGTTTGTCGCTAGGTGTCCAAATTGCCAACAAGTAAAAGTCGAACATCAAAAGTCGGGTGGCTTACTATGAGAGATTCAAATTCCTACTTGGAAATGGGAAGACATCAATATGGAATTTCTAGTAGGTTTACCTCGGACTCAACAAGTCAGATTGATTCAATAACGGGTGGTTATGATAGGTGACTAAGTACGCGCGATTTATTCCCTCAAGTGCTACTTATTCGGCGGAAAGTATGCTAGGATCTCATACGATGATATTGTGTGTCGCCATGGTATTTCGTTATCCATATATAGGATCGGGGTGACACAAATTCACATCTAGATTTGGAGGTCATTCCAAAAAGGGTGGTGAGAAGGTGAAGTTGAGTAATTTATCCCAAACAGATGGTCAAGTGGAACCCCTATTCAAACCTCAAGGATATTCTTAGGGCTTGCATTATTTATTTTTAAAGGGAATTGGGATAAACATTTTGCCTTTGGTGGAGTTTTCCTATAATAATAGTTTTCATTCATCCATTTCCATGGCTCCTATTGGATGCCTTGTAGGTAGGAGGTGTAGGTTCTCCTATTGGTTGGTTGAAGTGGGTGAGCGTTTTTTTTTTTTTTCTGCTTCTTAGTCCGATTGGTTATACTACTTTCGAAAAGGTTCATATCATAAGATACCGATTGCAAATGGGCCATAGTGGACCAAAAGTCTATGCCGATCATAGGAGAATGGATTGGAGTTTGAAGAAGGTGATACGGTGTATTTGAAAAATTTTACCAATGAAAGGGGTGGTTAGATTTTGCAAAAAGGGAAGTGAGTCCTCGTTTGTGGGTCCCTATGAAATTCTTGCAAAGGGTTGGTAAGGCTACCTATAAATTGAAACTTCCTAGTGAATTGGCTTTGGTTCATCCGATTTTCCATGTTTCTATATTGAAGAAGTGTATCGGTGATCCCGAGTCCATTCTTACTATTGAGGGTCTTGGTTTCAAGGATAACCTCTCTTATGAGGAAGTTTCGGTTCAAATTCTTGATAGACAAGTCAAGAAGTTAAGGAATAAGGAGGTGGTTTCTGTAAAGGTGTTATGAAAGAATCACCTAGTTGAGGGTGCAACATGGGAGGCCGAAGCCGATATGAAGTACCGTTACCCTCATATTTTTGATAATTAAGATTAGTCATTCTTTTTAATAATAAAAATATGACTAGAAATTGAAGTTTCATGATTTTGTGAAGTCTAGCCCAAATGTGCATTTTGAAAATGCATTACGTGAAGTTGCGTGAATTTGGTGCCTAAAACTTGATTTTTTGCTTTTTTGGTTATTTTGAGTTAGTTGGTTCATGTTGACATGGTGAGTCTTAGTTGAAAAGTGACTTGACCTATTGATAAGTCGAACTTGTATAATTGACTTCATGTAATGCATGTTGAACTCATGTGTGTGGTGAGAAGGAAGTACGTCTGATGAATGTTTGGCCTTTGTGTGGTAAGTTGGAGTACTGAAATTGCCTTATGAAATGATATGATTTATGTGGATTTGATATTGTTGATTAGTTGGGCTGCTAGTATTGAGTCTATTACTTCCTTCAAAAGACTTGTTGATCATGTGACTGGTCATTGCACGGTTACTCGATAAGGATTCATGAGTAGTGTCTTGCTTATTTGATATGATTAAACTCTTAGTCATACCTGTGATGTTATTCCTTGATGATTGGTGTAGTAAATATGGTTCAAGTATGTTGGGATACATATTATATTCAAGGATGAAATGAAACAAAAGAATGACCTAATTGTCTTTGATTTTTATGAAAAGGTCTTAGTAAGACAAAATTTTATCTGGACCTACTATTTATAATTTGACAAAATGATATTTGTCTATCGTACCACCAGACATAGATATGTTAGTATTGATGAGTTTTTATATAGATAAATCACATTAATTGAGTACCCCAATGATTATGAGACGTTCAATCTAAATGATGATTCAGTTGATCTCAAAAAAAAAGTGAAGAGCTTCTTGATGATCAAACTCATATCTTAGTTGCAATAGGGCACTAGTGCATCTGCTAACAATATTGAACAAGATATTTGTTTTGCAGTAAAATTTACTGATAAGATTTAGTTTTTCTTCGATAAAAGGACATTGGAAATGGTGTTGAGCACATGACAGAAATCCTCGAAGGCCATCAGTGGTATGGATTTATTCTAGTTGCGAGGATTCCAAGGAAAAAATTGATGGGTTATACAGAGGCAGAATATTTATCGATCAGCATAAAAACTCTATCTCAAGCTCTATTGTTTGCATGTGGAGACCACAATAATGTTGGGTATCAATGAAGCCAATGTAGGTGACACTTCTTCCCAAACCAGACAGAAATAAAAAGTCTTCCATGAAGCAAGTCAAAAGTGTGTGTGGTTGAGTCAATGACACAACATATTAAGAAATTATGTATGGTTTTCTTTGAAAAAAGAGTATATCAGCCAGAATGTACGAAGATTGGAGATATCTATCGCAAGAAAATTAAGTGATGTTTTAATCCAGGGGGACTATAATACGCGTTCCACTATTTTGCATTGACAAGAGGTTTTGTCCAACTGGGTTTTCCTGGCAAGATTTTTAATGAGGCAAACAATAAGGTGTATCCCCAAAGATATTTACTTTTTTCCTTCACTAGAGTTTTTCCCATTGGGGTTTTTTTTTTTTCTAGCTAAGGTTTTAATAAGCCATAATCTATGGACATCCAAGGGGGAGTGTTATAAATCCCTGAATAGTGGGATTGTCCCATTTTGCTTTCTTCATGAAAACTGATCGATCATGTATCAACATTTCCAAGGTGACATGAACCTTTAGAGATAACTATGTACCATTAATTGGGCATTATAATGGTGGCCTTTGAGTGATATTTTTACTCTATAAATAGAAATATCATTCACAACACTTTGTAGAATACACTGAATAAGAAGAAATTTTCTTCTTCTATCTACTTCTATTATCTTCTTCTCTTTATGATTATTTCTTATAAGCTTGTTTTTATAATAGCAATGACAATTTGTGCATTGTATCAAATTATCTTAAGGAAGGTAAGAAGTGCAATCAAAATTAGACCTTATTCTATTCTAGACACTAACTCCAACTCCAAACTTTAAAATTTAGAAGTCCATGAATAATATAGGTGTTTTGCCAGCTTAACTTTAAACACTTTTTCGTATATATAATCTCTAAGGAATCATAGCTATGCGAGAAATTAGATTTAACTAGCTATGAAGAATTAATTACCTTGCTTGAATCATTATTAAGAACTTTCTAAAGTTCAAATGAATAACTTTGGTAAGCATTCATAATAAATTTAAAATTCATTCATACTTTTTTTTTCATTTGATATTAAATTCAAAATCAAAGCTAACTACATGATGCAAAGCAAATACAACTTTGTTTGGAACTTCACTTTGTTACTGTATGAATGGAATACCATGGAAGCTTCTATTCCATTATGAATTCACACCAATTTGCAGAAGAGCAGATTTATTATTATTGCTTTCTGATTATTTTATACAAATGAAAGAAGAGTGGACTTCTTTTATAGATCCACACTTATGCTACCTAAGTCACATGGGAGTTAGTTACATAACCAAAATAGTACACAAAACTAATAACTAACTCTTTCTAGATCTTCTACAGAATCTTCCCCAAATCTAATAGTCCCCCTCAAGCTTTAGTCTGAATATTGTGAAGACTACAAGCTTGGACAACATGAAATGATGTGAGGTGCACCTCGTCCTTTTGTAGTATGTCTGCCGCATGTTGTTTCGTGTTAACATAAGTAGGTAGTATCAGTCCATTCTTGATCCTTTTCTCTACAAGTGACAATCAATTTCAATATGTTTGGTTCTCTCATGGAAAATGGATTTGCAGCGATTTGAAGTGCTGCTTTGCTGTCACAATGTAGTTTTACAGGAATTTTTACATAAAAACCTTTTATGTTCATGTCAAATAAAACCACATACAGTCCATAATAGCCAATGTAAAACTTCCGCAAACCACTCAGCCATGCTCCTAGATTCAGCTTCGGCAGAGCTCCTACTTACGTAGGTGCTTCTTGACTTCCAGGATATTGAGGAAGCCCCTAGTTTCACCAAATATCCAGTCATAGACCTCCTTGTGTTGGGGCAAGCTGCCAGTCTGCCATCACAGATGCTCAAGTTCAAGGGCTTCTCGTGCTGCTTAACAATATGCCTTGACCAGGGCAATTTTGACCATATCTAACTAGCCTCAGAGCTGTTTCCCAGGTGATCTCGTAGGACGCTGCATTAATTGCGATAGAACCTGAACTGCAAAGCTGATATCAGGTATAGTAATGGTTAGACTATATCAATCTTCCAAATAGCCTTTGATAGCTTGTGATGTCTTTGTGTACAGGATCATAGTAGTTCCAGTAATTTCATCATACTCCATGGTCTAAGTTTCACATTTGTACTCCAAAGGTGTGTTTTACTGGTTTTGCACCACTGAGGACCAGTACTGAGAATAAGCTCAAAGGGCATATTCCTTGATTACGGGTCCCAAAATGCCAGACTTGGATATCATGATTTCAATGCCTACGACAGAACTTGAGAAACACCAGGGCCATTAATTTTGGAATCTGCTGTGAAGAGAATCCTTGTTAATCCTGTATCAACTGTTATAATTCCCTGGATATTAGCAAATCATCTCACATAAATGAGAATTACAGCTATATCCTCCCCATACCTCTTGGTAAAGAGAGAATGATCATATTGAACTCTGGAAGATCCAGCAGTCAATAATGTTTAAGTGAGTTTTTGTGCCACTTTTTTCACCCAGTTCAATCCATGTCAAATTGCCTAGAAGCTTGCTTGAGCCCATACAATGATTTAGCCAATTTACACACTTTTATTTCCCCCCTGCCTCGAAAACCTTGTGCATTTCCCATGTACACATTCCTCAAGAAGGTCACCTTTAAAAAACGCCTTATGCACAGCCATTTGATAAAGGGCCAGTCATGCGAGGCTGCACACCATAGTCCGGTCCTACTGTCACATCTGGCTACAGGTGAGATGTCTCATGATAGTCGAGCCCTCTTGTTGGATGTAACTTTAGCAACAATCTTGCCTTGTCACCCTCTCAACCTGTCATCAGCTTGAAGCTTAAACTTTAATATCCATTTCGAGCCAATGCTTTATTCCAGGAGGGAGGTCCACCACAGTCCAAGTGCATTTTGTTCTAAGGCATTAACTTAAATCTTGCATTTGCCTTGATCAATTTTGGACGAAACAGATGCTTCCTTGGAAAGTAGCAGGCTCCTTATGAGGATAATGCAGTAAAATGGACCTTAGAAGGACTCTCTTGAATAAGCTGACAATAGTTAGTATAGAATAAGGGCAAACTTCTTTATGTGGAACTGTTGGTAGATTTAGACACCAATAAATTTGTGCCATATAGGAGGCCTTGCTGGATCTGTTAGGGTCTAGTATGTCTAAAATGTGTAGATTCCTTCAGGATAAAGATGTGTCAGCAGTGACGCTTCTATCAATGGAATCCATAGCTTCATTACTATCAGAAACATTCATTTGTTCGTCCATTAGTTAATGAGTTGTGAACCTCGCTTTGAGCAAGCATGATGAAGTGCATCTTGTTATTAACAAATGATGGAATCATCATGAGGCAAAGAAAAGACGAGGTGCATCATTTACTTAAAACCCTCCTGGAACATACTGAATCGGGTACCTTCTAAGTTGTTGTGACAGTCAAGCGTGTCTTGAATGGAAAATCATTCTCTTATAAATGTGACCATCCCTGCTGGCCATGAATGCATGAGGGACTCCAGATCCAATTACCCGGATATCCCTTTTGAGTTTCTGCATATCCATTGAAGACTTCATTCGAGATCATAGTTGCTCTAGGAGAAACTTGTCAGTTATCTGGGAAGTAGAGAAACAAAGCAAGACCAACCGAACTACCTTCAAGTGATTTAGTTGTTGGCGCTTAGTACACCATAACACTTTTCATGTGGAGAGCTTTCCCATGTAATAATGCTGTGGGGATCTTGCTTAATCAAATAAACTTGCACCTTCACAGCAGTGTCCCCAATATAGAAATAGGATGAATTAGCATGACAATCAAAGCTCTGGCAGGATTATAGACTGTGTTTGTTTCTTTCGACCACTCCATGTCTGCTTGTGGTGTGTATGCACACGCCTTTGATTTACAATGGCCTAGAGAAGGCAAATAACTCACTGCATTTGAATTCATGAAACCTCTGGTCCCTATTATCAGATCTCAAAGACACTTTCACTTGATGCCAAACTGAGTGTTTATCATTAAAAGAAAATCCTTAAGTACAGAGTAAACTTCAATTTTTTGTTGAATTAAGCAAGCCCAAGAAAACCTGCTGTAATCATCTACAATTGTAACAAAATATGCCTTTTATCATATGTGGGAAGTCCTGGAAGACCCCAGACATCTACCTGATCAACTGAAAAATAGAACAAGAATTATGAAAACCTCATGGTCAAGAAATAACA
>JAKWJA010002389.1:0-102446 GCA_027704765.1 Solanum habrochaites | reverse complement strand
TATGTTGTTCTTGTAACTACTTGACCAAGAGGATTAGATATCATGTTTGGAGTTGTATTGTCAGATGTCTCTTTCCTAGTCCATGGACCTCTAAAACATAATAATACTGAGATAGATATGTATGTTTCGAGGAAGGAAGGAATAGAAAGCGGTCAATGATAGCGGCTTCAGAGATTTTTGATGATTGGTGTGGGTATATATACAGACCAATAATATAAGTACTATTATTTTTATTTGTATTCAAAATTTCCTAAATAGTTTTCTTAGTGTTAAAATTTATGTTTTTGATTTCTTAAAAATATCATGGAAAATGTTAACAGGGTACATTTTAGATTCGTCAAAATAGTGTATGTTTAAGACGTAACTTGAGTGAGCCATCTGAATTTCAGAATATGTGCTACTGAAGGTTTGTAACTTGAAGTAACATCACGTATTTTACATATATCATTGAGAATTTCTAGAATTATATCATGGTTTGTTAAGATATGAATAAGCAAAAAATTTAAAATTTTGTTCTCCATGTGTAAAACTTACACTCCAGTCCTCCTTCCATTTTGGTTGTGATCCTTCATTCACTAGAATAATATGAAAAATATCTTCCTATTTCATTACCATTGAACCTAAAATATTGGGCCCATGTTTAGCATGGGCTTGGTACATCTAGTGTTAATCTGAAAATCATAATCGTATGTTATCAAAACTATCTCTCATAAATTATCAACATGCAGTTTTACAAACATCCATTAAATATTATATATTTTTTAAATAAATTAACTCTTCCCTTGGAATCGTTTAGTAACTTGAACTTGCAACCTGATTATTGGAGGTAGAAGATACTAACCCCTGAGCATCTTTCGGTACCGAATTCAATATTTTGTAATTTGTATGGTTGTTTAATAACAGTATTCAAACGTATAGGTAGATTTTGATGGTAAGTAGCGCAAACAGAAACAAATTGAAGTTTTTTAAAATGGTTATAAAATAATTAAATAGTTATTACAAATTTGTGACTCTTAATGATTTTCTTTCTGTGTAGTTGAGAATATTAAAAAATATCTACTATCAAGAAAGTAGTTTAAAAGAAAATTTTTTAAAATAATATATTTAGATTAAGTGGACTCTTGTTAGCAATAGTTTACATTAATTAGTAAAAATGTCATTATTTTAGTTTGTTTAAGGGATCAATTATGTATTTTTTTATTTGATTTTTGAAACAATAAAAAAATGAATAACAGAAAAGAGGAGAAACATGGACAAAAAAAATTCAAAAAAGGTAAAAGGAAAGGTTTAAATACAAATTAGTTACTTTTAAAAAGAGTATTAAATATATGCCATCTTTTTATTCAAGCTTTTTTTTGCTTCTCTTATGAACAAAAAAAAATTACAATAATTTAGTTTGTCTCCGAACCATTCAATCTGATATCTTCAAAAGCTTCGTCAATTGAATATGACATATTTTTTTAACGGAATTTTTCAAAATTTGACAGCAATAAATTTGTCGCAGTCAGTGAACAATCGAAAAACATAGTGAGGTATGTTTCAATTTTCATTTATTTGGATGAGATAATTTTGATGTATGCTTAAGAAGGCCCTAGTTGAGGTCTTCATATGTTGAGCCCTCATTTAGGAAGTCTAAGGTCAGGCCATAATAAGAAGTCTAAGGCATATGAATGAAGTATTATGCAAAGAAGCTATAGTTATATTGTGTGCTCTGATATGTTGCTATATGAAGATGATATGTGTTGTGTGCAATACAATAATTATAATGATGCATGCCACTCTCATGGCATTAACTTTCAAATCTCAATTTGGCAAGGGTCCACTGACTGACTTTGAAAAAAATCATGTCTTTAGGAAAGAGATATTCATATCATATATGCCATGGTGTGTGGTTGCATTATACCCATACTTAGTACAAGTTGTATAATGCCAACAAAAATCTACTTTATAGGTGGAAAGGCACAGTTGGCGGTAGTTAGAGCTACAGGTCGTTGTTGAGCTTATGCGGACGTTTTAACATTATGACCAGATGTTTGTTGAGTAGGTCCTCATCCTTTTCGAGGGAGGATGCTACTATTTTACCTTCTAGCGTAGTTTTAGAGTGGAGCTAGTGGTGCAGTGTTCCACTAAGCGGTTCTTCCGTTTTGGTTCAGGACGTTGTATTGGTGCTATTTTTGCCATATACAATTAATATTAACGAATTATGTCTTTCAGGGGCTATCTAATTAATGTTAGATTGTGGATGATGAATGATTATGAAATGCTAAGGATGTTTAGCAAGCATATGTAAAGAACTCAAAGTTTCAAATTTCGCTAAACTTAACATATGTAAAGTAAGCGTGACCGTAAGTAGGACTTCTTTGCGACTTACTTCCGAAAAAGGTCACGACGCCAGGTGGTAGCGTCGGGTTCTAGTTTTGAGCGTGACATGCCCTACGCAAGGGAATTTCGATTAAAAACTCGTCCAAGAAAAAAATATACTAGTAAGCATATCGAACAAACAATAACCAGAAAAATTAGAAAAAATGAACAGAATTAGGAACAAGAAAAGATGGCATTGGAAGAAGGTAAGGGAGATGTTAATGATTTGATAGATCGGGATGGCGTCGTAATTGGCTTTTTTCAAAGGGAAATTTTTCACACAACGAGAAAATTCTTCAATTATATATGATATTTTGATGAAAATATTGTGAGCACCTTATAGAAAGAATTTGGAAAAAGTGAAAAAGGACGAACCGTGAATGGGGGGGGGCGGGTGGGGATATAACGTGAAAGGTTGAAGAAGGTTAAGGGTATCATAATCACTTAGTTTAAAATTTGGTCAATATAGAAGTGTTTCATAAATAAAATTTAAAATTAAAAGTTGAAACTTGAAACGTATTAGTTTCTAAAATATTTGTCTCATGAATTTTAAATAAAAAATTTTAAAAAGTGTTGTTTTATTTGACTAAATATGTTAGATATTATGATTTAATGGCTAATTTTCCCTAACATTACATAAATTCAATTTAAAATTGTAATATGGTAATATTGGGCAACATACGGGCCTTTTCTTTCATATCTTTATTTAAAACGGGTTGAAGCAAACAAATTATATTTCCCTTCCTAAAACACATCTAATGTTATTATATAAATATTATGTAAGTGGGATGTCCAACCTTAACAGTTTTGAATGACATTTACCCCTCCACTTAATTAAATAAAGTAACTTATTGTTTAAATAATAATATTTATTTAATTAATTAATGATAGAACATGAAGTCAACAAACTACCCTTTAATTATTGTTATTATGACGTTATAATTATAAGTAATTAGGTTGAATTAAATTAAAGTAGAAAACAATAAGTATGAAACTCATCAATTTTGAAATTAACATAAATTTAACTCTCATGAAAATAATTAAGCATGATGAGGTTGATAATACTTGACACTTTATGCAAAATATGATTATTGTTTAAATGAAGTAATTTAAATAATATTAGATAGTGCTATTAGATAAATAATAAGGGATTATATATTATATATATATAATATATATAATTCTTGATATTACGTACAAAGTACGTGTCGAGAACTAGTTAATCTATAAAAAAAACCTAAAGAATTTATCCGCCAAATTATAGTCCTTCACCCACAGAAAACATCGAAAATAATCTATCTCTTATCCATCAGTTCACGTTCTTCATACACATATAAAAACATCGAAAAGTCTGTATCCTTCGTGTCAGAGATGCTATAGCTAATAATAAGAAATTAATTATCGCTTATCCTATTTCATTAGATATTCAATAGTTGATTTTCAGTTTCCAATGTTACATTCTGCTGCTGGTTCATTCAATTCATCTACACAAAACAAATTTTTGAGTGATCAAAATCAAGAAAGTGAGCACGTTACTTACTTGTAAGGTAAAATCCACATTTTTTATTCTTTTTTTCAGGGTCGTGTTTTTGAGAAAATTTTTTAGTTTTGAGTGATTTATTTAAGTTACTGTTGTTTGCATAATTTGTTCCTTGTCCAAAAATCTGTTGGGTTCTTATCTAGTGAAATAAAATTAATAGATAGAGTGTGTATTCCCATATAATTACAAATTAAATGTGCAATCTAAAAATCTATAGTCATCTATTGAATTTATAGTTTAGCCAAAAAGTTCGATACTTGGTTAGTCAATGAACCCAATTACAATTAATAAATATTAATTGCTAGATTCTTTTAAAACTATAATAACACACTAATGCTTCTTTCTTTTTTTAAGGACTATTTTTATGCATAAACATTGAAACCGTGGTATTAGGCCGAGTGGTCTAAGAAAAAAAAATATGCTCAAGGCCAATTGAAAATGATGATCCCGTTCTACTAACAAAAAAACTATATGAAAAATACATTATTGTAAACTTTCTTTGCCTATACTAGATGCTAATTAAATTTATACAAAAGAAATAATTAATTTGAATTTTTGCATACCAAAATTGAATCAAAGGAAAAATAATCTTCTTATAGTTTTGTGACACAACAAAACTCACAAATTTCTCCTAAGTGATTTATTCCTTTTTGCTATGTTTCGTATATAAAAATATGCTTGATCTAAAAAATATGTTTTGAATTTTATTTGTTTCTTATGAATAATAGATAGAAAGTAACATCGGAGAAGATCTGTTCAACTGAAGGGAAAAATGTCCTTGATTAATCGGTGTAAGAGAGGAAGAAAATTCTTGGAGGTTATATGTTGATGCACAAACTTCTTTTTAAACAATTTCTAGTGCTAAACATAGGATTTTCATTCTGGTGATGTAACGCCCAGAGCAGCCACGAGACAGGAAACGGAATCCTAGGACCACAAAGTGAATCCGATGTAACCTGGCTTGCATCATCATGAGCATATAGATAATAAACTATTGCAGAAGTAAAATCAATACTTAAAATTAATAGATGGCGAATACCCATATTCCTATAACTCAGATATTTGAAAACAATGAGTTTAATACAAAAGAAATATTAAACTCAATAATAAGTGAAGCTAACTATGTATGAATGCTATAAACCCAAAACCCATAACCTTAAAACCTACATATGATAATCTGAAACCTAACACGCGAAGATTTTGAGCGCACGTACTGCGTGTACTTGAAAGGACTAAGATGTAGGATGAGTAAAGTCTGAAATAAAACATAGCCTGGAAACAAGACCAAATACCAGTATAATAATCTGAAGTGATGTGCGAATTTCTGCGCTAAATGTGATGCAATGACCATTATACCATGCTGAAATGAATGATTGACATATACGTATAAATGGTCAATTCAGAAAGTCTGACTGAAACTGTGGGAGCAGAGCACTAATAATCGATATAATAAAAACCACGATGAGCTTAAATGGGGGAGTCCCGATGTATCGCCCCATTGAGAGGAACCAATATAACTTTTTTTTTTCCCTCCTGCAAAAGCCGCAATCAACGCAATGCGGGTTGTGCTCCTAAACTGATGAACCCATGAGGGGACTTACAAAAACTAATCGGCTAGTATTTCTGGGCATTGGGTACGTAAACCGTATAGTCCAAATCAGTATTATGCTACTCCCAATGAATTCTGTAATTAACATATTATATCTGCATTTTTGTGAAATACTGGATTTGCTGAAAAACTGAACATGCAAACTGAGAATGCAACAATTAATCTGGTAATATGCATTTATAACGGGTAATGTATATCTGAAGTGTTGAAATATATGACCCTAGAATGTGTAATTCAGAACTAAAGAAATACAAAAGATAGGAATCACAATTCAGCGGAAATCTGAGAATAACATTGATAATCTGATTGGAACAATATTTAATAAATTAATGAAGTAATCAATGTTCTGAAAACCCTAGGTTAATCATGATAGAGAAGAAGATGCTGACTGAAACTAAGACAAATGGGTGAAAGGACCCACTAGGTAAAATCCCACAACCTGGTGATGAATCACGAAAAATACCGTATGTTTTTAGGGGGAATGCTGTTATGGCTCTTGTGGCGTTCTTGAACTAGGGTTCTTGAGCTTTCTTCTCCACTCTTGCTTCTACTTTTCTAAGTTTTGATTTAAAACTAGAAGAAGAATCTAAACAGCTAACAACATTCACAGTACCGCAAGGTTTGTATGAATGGAATGTTTTACCATTTGGATATAAAAATGCACCAGGAAGAAATTAGAAGATAGTTTAACGGCTATGATCAGAATAACAAAAGAAAATGAAGAAATAGACAAATCAAAAGAAATTGAAAAAATAAATATAAGTCAGCAGCATGACTATAAACATGCGGAGCTACGTCGATCGGAAGACGCAAAAATTCCAGAGCTAAAAGGAGATGTTGGGAAACTCCCTAAAACCCATGATTTGAGTTGGATATGTTTTAATTATGTTTCTAGGCTTAAACTGATTGAAATCTTATTATTTAGGGTAAAAATGACGTAACTTAGGATTTAAATGGAGTGGAAAAGGTCAAAAAGATCCTTGAGGAATCGTTGCCTTGTGGGGCCCCGACGGCCAGGAGTACGGACGTCGGCACACCGACCGCCCTGGTCGTTGGGTCTGTCATGAGGGCATGTTCGGAAATGCCTTTACTAAAAATGGGCAAACTTTTACTGGAGGTCTGATTTCGCATGGTTTGTGGCTCTGGAAAGATATTCAATTGATAGCTGTTGGGGTAGGGCTGAGAGAATAATTTATTTTATGATAAGATTTATGTTATTTTATTTAACCCATTACATTTACCCAAGTGGCTGCAAAATTTTCCACCTACGGACAAATGGTCAATACGAACCATGATGGTCATACAGAGCTCTTGTGCCGAGAGTGGAGAAGGGAGTCTCTGATGATAGAGGTCAAGGGACTACGGAAAGTTATTGACCTATGGACCGTAAGTCGCGTCGTTCAAGACTTAAACAAAATTTCTAGGCTGTGAAATTTTTGGGCGTTTTTCATTACCATCGGACGGTTTGTTGAAGGACGCGGACCATGGTTAGTCTACGGTCCGTCGATGCCATTGTTGGTAGCACCTGCAAAATTTTTCTGAAAAACTAATTTTGGTCTGTTTGGGCTACGGGGTTTCTGTTAAGTGAAATCTAAATTTCCTATGAATCTTACCCAACATATCTAGCCCTATAGCCTTATTATTTAGAGACTAGCATCATTAAGCACTATCACATATAGATATAAATCATGTTTCATTAGGAAAAGAACAGAAACACAAAAAGTTCCATTGTAGCATAAGATTGAATCAACAACAAGCATTAACACAAAACACATATATGAAGGCCACAAAGAAGAAAACCTTAAATGACGGAATATACTCCAGTTTGTTTAAAGCACCTTCAGGGTAGTTAGGTTAATATCAACAAACGATATTGTGGTGTTGCCAAAAGTAAAAAGCCTAAATTGTAGTAACCAAATTTGCCCTTAAGGCTTGGGCATTCACACATAACTTGACAAGTAATCATAATCCTAACCAAGCATATCTACATAACCTTCGTCGCTGAACATATCAAATGTTGACATTCCTTTATCTTTGTTAGTGCAAACACAACAAGCCCCCAAAATAAATTTTCAAATCAAGATTAAATCTGTTCATATGATGGAAACAATAAAATTAGTAAAAGGGATTGAATAAGAGTAAGTGGGGAGGCTATAGTTGAGATTACTAGGAGATGGTTATATTTTTTTGTTTTCAATGTACTATGTGACCGAAAACCTAGTTGTACTAGAGTAAAATTATTATTTTGTTAAAGTTTTAAGAATTAATTTCTATATTTTTAATATTAAATTTAAGATTTAAAAAAATTACAAAAGATAAGTATAAATTTTAATATTCAAATATTTTAAACGAAGATATCCAAGACAATCATTATTTATGTTCAAACTCATTAACTATTTGAAAACATTGCTTGTTTTTACTACAATACCCCTTCCTATGAATGGCTTTATGGTATTTGGGTAAGGGGATCGTGGTTTGGTTCTATTACCGTGGTGTCAGTATTGTAAGCCTTTTCCTTAAGTTTAGTGTGTTCAAAAGCCTTTTTGTACTAATGGTTTATGTAAGTTTCTCTTATCTTGCACGAATATGTCTAAAAGATGAATGCCTGAGTTTTTTGATGGGAGAAATACAGAAAAAGTACCACCTACGGAGCTTGTGACGGTTCGTCATGCCCGTGATGGTCCCTAGTGGGCAACGGCTGCAGCCTGCTAAAGGAAGATGGGGAAGTTCGCCAAGTGTGGGGTACGGAATAAGTGACGGCCCTGGTGCCATGAAGGTCCGTCCTACTGAGTTCGTCAATGAAGATTAGAGAAAGTCGTCCAGTACCCAAATTCAAGAGTTCAAGTGTATGGATTATGAGAGAACCCCGACGGACGTTGTGCTTGTTGACGATCCGTCATTACCTGCCTTCGATGGGATGAGAGAGCAGAGTAGAAGAAATTACACAAGCATGTGACGATGGAGTCAATGACACCCCTCCGGGACCACGACGATCCGTCGCGAGGCACACGATCGTCGCGAGGTCTGTCGACCTGCCGCGTTTGACATATTTTCCAACAGATAGAGTCCTATTAATATGTTTTTTTATATAAATAGTTCAAAAAACCTCATTTTTTTGGTTAAGACTTTTGTTTTTTTGACTTGTTTTGGTCGGCATTAGACTTGCTGATATTATTATACTTTTGGAAGATCTTTAGTCTTCCAATTATTGCAAGTAATTTGATTGTTGGTGATTTTTTTTGTTGATTATCAGTAACTTTTGGATTTATCTTTTTATTGAAGTTCTGAATTCTTATATTAATATATTTGATATTGTTGATTATACTATGGGTGACAAAACTCCATAACTAGGATTTTGGGAACATAGGCGTAATGGAAGTAACCTAACTAAAATAACAATTCAGAATAGTGTCTTGCATGATTGATAATTCTTTTGCTAGAATTCTTTTGCTTAGAAGTCTTTTTAAGTGATAACGCAACGTTAGAACTCGCTTATGCTAACTTGCCGCCGTACCAAGGAGGTAGATAACGGAACAGAAATAATAACAAGATTTAGCGTATACTAATATTAGGCTGTGTGATGGTAGAGATGTAATAACTTAGGCAAATATCGAAACGATGCTTAATATGAGGTAAAGAGTAGGGTTAGTCATAGCACACACGTAGCCAGCCCAATGAGGTGGCGGAGTTAAACTTTCTAGATGCCGGCGACCAAGGATTCCATAACAACATAACTATCACTTTTCATGCCAGATACAGGAAAGAATTGTTATGTTAGAATTATAAGTTATGAACCTATGTGGAACCGAAACCTTAGTTCTCTTGATTATTGATTAACTCCACCTTTGAAGCTGTTAGTTTGTTCCTTTAATTTAGCTGAGGTGTTTTCATTCATTAGAAGTAAAAAAAACCCTTTTTATTGCCTTTGTTTTTCCAGAAATAATTGACATAAAATAGTAATAATATATTGAAGTTAAGTCTGAACTATTTTCCCCGTGGTAACGATCCCACGTCATTAGTTGGTTCTTTACTTGCTAATCACCATCACGCTTTAACTTCTTATTTTAAAAGTAAGTTTCACATCATTTTCAAGCATATCAAATTTTGCGGCTGCGCCAGGGGAAAGTAGCTTTTAGATTACTTAAACTTATTAATATAGTATGTTGACATTTTCCTTGAATTTTACTTTGTTTGTATTATTTTTGAAAGTTGGGGCAACCCTATTTTCTTTTTATTCCACATACACGGGAGGAAGCGAACCCTTTTTCCCCACGATCTCAACACGAGTAGAGTGTAATACTACTCAACATGAATCGAAACATGGGAATTAATAATGATGATGATTCAAACTAGAACTACATATCCAGTTGATGTCCTGTTCTGTTGTTACCACCAC
Organism: Solanum habrochaites; assembly: GCA_027704765.1. Taxonomy (NCBI): domain Eukaryota; kingdom Viridiplantae; phylum Streptophyta; class Magnoliopsida; order Solanales; family Solanaceae; genus Solanum; species Solanum habrochaites. The sequence goes on along the minus strand of JAKWJA010002389.1, from coordinate 92,540 downwards.
CCCGATGCCTCCGGGTGACACCAACAGGGGCAAAATCCCCCTCCACGACCCCAGAATACTATAGGGCTACGACAATATATGAAGACTCCGAGGGGCCACTTGTCTTGCCCCTTCTACCAACCGCAGGCTACACCTTTGTGGGTAACTAGTAGACTGATGGCAAATGCTCTTTGTTTTCAGGGTACCTTCTGAGTGATCCCATGCAATATGATAGGTTATGGTAGTGTGTAAAAGCGTGTGCAGGGAGGGCAGGCCGACTTGGACTTGGATTAATACGGCTAAGAGTGTTTCCTCTCTCACTGACGTAGAGACTGCTATATGGTCGTGATCTCCCTACAACTCATTTTCACATGGAACCAACTGAAGGGACTTTTTCTATCAGCACGCTCTCTCTCACCAATACCCGGTCTCCTAGAATCTTAACCACAACACGAGTGAACAAAACTTTGTGGCACTACCCCACCCAAGGAGAGTCATTTATATTATTCTATGGAAAATTCAACCTCGTTTTTATTAAGCGTCCCAAATCACCGTATGATTTGCATCATTGAAGGAATCCTTTATTGGGGAAGGATGATAATAATAAAGCGGTTTAGAGGAGCACTATAGGCATGTGGATTTTATGGAAGTTGTCTTTTAATGGCTGAGATGCTGAAAAAATTGAGAAAATCACCCGGAATAATAAGCTTGGAGCCTAGAGTCATATACTGGGAGAAAGACCTTCGTACTCAATCCACTCACACCCCTGCCACATTGAGATATGTGAAAGATGGCAACAAATGAAAACTGTGATTGGGTTGGTATTAAAAGCAATCACTGTGTTGAATAAAAGATAAATGCAGTTAACTACTTTTTCTAAACTAACCACCACCTATGATGAATGCTATTATGCGGAGGATTCGATGCAGTAAATGAGCCAGATCGGTATTTCCGACGCGAGTGACAAGGATTCAAATAAAGATAATTGGCTCTAAGGTAAAGGGAACCACGGTCGATTATGGTACTATAATCGTAGGTCATTATGATGTCCGAGAGGGACTACAACCGCGACAACAACTTCACCAGGGTTAACTATGGCAACGAAATAATAGAATGGGCCCTATGACTTCCTCAAAATCGTGAAGTTACTCCTAGGGATGGTGAGAAGTATGGGCGCTCTAGTTATGGATATTTTGCCGCACAAAATGATGGATGAGGCTCGATCTAGTGATGAGCACAGTAAAGGTTAAGGGAATTATTTAGGGTTATTGGCAAAAAGTGATACAATGCAATCTCGATTAGCAATGAGTTGCAAATGGCCCAATTATCTACGAATGGTGAACACAAATAGCTACGACTGAAACCCCGGGCACTCTTCCTAGAAACACTGTCCAAACAATCTGAAAAATGATGACACTGTATGGCATCACTACTCGGGTGGTAAGAAAACCGCATTGCCCACCTATGCCGTCTACTTTACGCAAAGTGCTAAGGATAATGAAAGGTGGTAGATGGTAGTGTGAAACTGCAGATAGCCTGGAAAGATATAGAATTCCTATAAAGGTAATTACCATGCTAAGACCACCACCACTTTTTTCCTTCCTCTGAGATTAGTGGAAAAAGACCGAGGGAGGGTAAAATTCGCGTTTTATAACATTGTTGCAGCTGCTTTCTATCAAGTCCCTTTTTGGTAGAAGATCTAGACACAATGCCCGTTGACAAGTTAATGATGATCTGGCTAATAAAGCAAAGATCGGTCACTTTCGAGGATGATGATATAATGCAGCATGTAGTACTATTGCTCACAAAGATCTCTCGTACGATAAAAAGAAAGAAATCCGGTTGCTTTCGCTATTCTTGTACATCAGGTCATTACATTTTTGCGAAAGCATATGTGAATCTGGGGGCCCCAGCATAAATCTCATGCCCTTCTCGATTTACAAAGAAGTTTGGGTTGGGTGACAGAAGCCTACGCATGCGGCTACTGATGGTTGATCGAACAGTGAAAAAGCCTATAGGGATACTCCACGATGTGCTAGAAAAAGTGGAGTTGTTCATATTTTTGGCAGATTTTTTTATTGCTGATTGTGAAGTCAATTTTGAAGTGCCTATTATTCTTGGGATGCCATTCGTTTCTATGGGTAGAGCGTTAGTTTATATGGAAAGGGGGCAGATGAAATTTTTGTTGAACAATGAAGAAGCGACCTTCAAAAATTATAGGTCTTTGAGGTAGAGTGGTGAGCTCCAATCGGTATCTGTTGTATCCTCACAAAGATGAGAAGGATAATGACCAAAAGTGAAACACGAGAGTTTAGGGTTGGAGATTTTGTTGTTTTTCGACTGATTCTAGGTTACATTAGCTTATCGCGCAAGTTCAAGTCCAAACGAACGGCCCTACTTGAGTACCCAAGCATTCCGCATGGAATTTGAGTTAGAAACCAAGGAGGTAGTGCGGTTAAAGATGATGAGAATGAATAAAACTCCATTTTATGCATACTGCATCGTAAATGAAGTGATAGAGGCCCATAGATAACCATCTTGATGAAGACTGAGTAATTAAGTGGCCACCAGTCGTGCCGCGCTTTAATCAGCGCTTTCATGAGAGGCAACCCAATACGTATAATATTTTTCTTTTTAGTAATTGTAAGCATTTTCTACTTATGGGTTTTAAATTTGGGCAGGTCACACCTCACCATGTAAAATTCTGGCATAAAAATCAATCTGCAGCATCACTGACGGATACTAGACGGCCCTTCAACGTTGTGACTGACTTTCGCATGATCCTTCGTATAGGTATGTCTTTTTTGTTAATTTTTCAAAACTAAGGAACAACGCCCGGAACTCAATGACGGACCGTCCACACGACAGCAGGAAGGACTGTTGTCGGGGACTCATCGCGTCATTAATGAACGTACCCGACCCGACCCTGCTGGGGTTTTTAAAAAAAAATTCTTCCTCATTTAAAACCCCATACCCCACCCCCCCTTCATTTCACCCCACTCCTTCCCTCTTCCTCCCATTTCCCTCCCTTTTCAACTTCCAAGTTCATAACCCCCTCTCTTACAACCAATCATTCTACAAAATTTCGTATTTCCTAAAATTCACTATCTACTAGTCAGAGTTAGCCGCTGTGGGTCTCTACTTGATCACCATGTACCTTCCTCGCTTGTTTTTCTCATATTCTCACGTATGTGTCTCTCATTTCTACAAATTTACTTTGCATTTTTGTTGATTAATTAGTACTAGCCTAGTTCATATTGATAGGTTCATTCTTTAATACAAATTTTGTCTGACCTAGGTTGAGAATCCTCAAAATTGCCATGTCAAATCTCTAGAAATAGGTGCTTTAGCATTAATAGTTTACTAGGTATTTGGGTTAATAAAATGTAGGTTTAAACACTAACAATTCCATTTTTGTCATAGGGGATAAATGGGGCATCCCTAAATCTGTCACTGCATGACAGAACGAGACCTTGATGACGGGCCGTCGTACCCACGACGGACCGTCATTGGGTATGTCCCAACATCCCTAACACCCCACTGTCCAACTCTCTCCAAGTGTCCACCAACTGTCATATATGACGGACCGTCATTCCCACGATGGTCTATCCTACACAACTGATCTAGTTGTTAGAGACCCTATTCCCAAGGGTTACTCATTTTTTCTAAGTGTACTCAAACGGATACATGCAACGGACCATCGTTCCCTCGACGATCCATCCTATAGCTGCAAATTTTCCACCTACGGACAGCAGGTCCACCTACGAACCATGCTAGTAATCCATAGATCTTGTCAGAGAGTGGTGGAAGGGAGTCTTGATCGACGGTCAAGGACTACAGACCGTAAGTCCATCCGTCGTCCAAGACTTAACAAATTTCTCTAGGCTGAAACTTTTGGGATTTTCTCATCCCATTGACAGTTGTGCAGGACGGACCATGGTTCAGACTACGGTCCGTCGATGCCATTGTTGGTAGCACCTGCATATTATTCCGAATAACTAATTTTTTGTCTGTTTTGGCTACAGGGTGTTACAGGTGAACTCTAAATTTCCTATGAATCTCTACCCAACATATCCAATAGTACCCTTGTGTCATTTATATATCTAGGATCATTAAGCATATCACATATAGATAAATCATGTTTTTCTTTTGGAAAGTACAGAAATAAAATTCCATTGTAAGCACAAGATTGAATAAACAACATGCATTTAACACAAACACATATATGAAGGCAAAAAGAAGAAAATAACTTAATTTGACGAATATAGTCCATGTTTGTTAAGAACCTTCAGGGTAGTTAGGATAATAGTCACAGACGATATAGAGTTTGCCAAAAGTAAAAATCCTAAATGTAGTACCAAATTTGCCTTAAGGGATTGGTGCATTTACACATAACGTGCAAGTAATCATATCCTCATTCAATGCACTTATATTACATAACTCTTCTTCGCTGAGCATATCAAATGTTGACATTCCTTTCTCTTTTTTATGTGCAAACACAAAAAACCCCCCAAAAATAATTTTAAATAAATATTAAATCTTTTTCATATAAGGAAACAATAAAAATAAGTGTGAGGGATTGAATAAGACTAAGTGGGGAGTGCTAGTTGTATGACTAATAGAGAGATGGTTATATTTTTTTATTTCAATTTACTATGTGACCGAATTCATAGTTGTACAAGAGTAAAAATTATTTATTTTGGTTTATGTTTTAATAATAATTTCTATTATTTTAATGTAAATTTATAGATTTAAAATTTACCAAATATTAGTATAAATTTTAATATTCAAAATATTTTAAAAGAAGTATGATCAAAGAAATCATCATTTATGTCTAAAACCTCATAACTATTTTGAAACATTGCCTGTATTTACTACATTACCCCTTCTTACAATTGCTTTATGGTATTTGTGGTAAGGGGATGCGTTGCTTGGTTCCTTATATACCGTGGTTTCACGATATTTTTAATGCTTTTTCCTTAAGTTCAGTGTGTCCAAAAGCCTTTTTGTACTAATGTTTATGTAAGTTTCTCTTTATTTTCATGAAATCTATTTAAAAGATGAATGCGGTGGTTTTTGAGCGAGAAATACAGAACTTACTACCTACGGAGCTTGTGACGGTTCGTCATGCCCGTAACGGTCCGTAGGTGGCATCGTAGTGAAGCTGCTGAAGGAAGATGGGGAAGTCTGACCAAGTGTGGGGTTACAGAATAAAAGTGAAAGACCATCGTAGACATGATAGTCCGTCCTGCTGATTCGTCATGAAGATTAGAGAAATAGGCCCAGTACCGAATTTTCAAGAGTCAGTCGTTCCGGAACGAGAACCCCGAAGGACCTTTTTTCCTGTTAACAGATCCGTCATACCATGCCGTGCGAGGTGAGTGAAAAGAGCAGTAGAAGAAATTGCACAAAGCAAGTGCGATTATAGTCCATGATGGCCTCCGTGACCACGAATGATTCGTCGCGAGGTCTGTCGATCGAAAGCCGCTGTTTGACAGATTTCCGCAAATACGAAGCTCCTTATTTATTGAACACTTTTTATAAATAGTTCAAAACCCATTTTTGGGGGTTTAGTAGACTTCTGATTGTTTTAGTTTTTTTGTGGATTAGACTTGTGATTATTTATACACTTTTGAAGATCTTTAGTTCCTTCAATTAATTTGCAGTAATCTGATTGTTGGTGATTTTTGTTGATTAATCAAGTCAACTTTTGATTTTTAATTCTTTCTCAACATTGAAGTAAGTTCATGAATTCCTTATAGTATATATTTGAAATATTTTGATTATGACTATGGGTGACTAAAAAATCCATAACTGGGTTTTGGGAACCATAAGTCTAATAATGAGGTAAACGTAACTAAAATAACAACTCTAGAAATAGTGTCCTTGCATTTATTGATAATTCTTTCCTTAGATGTCCTTTTATAAATAAACGATGGGCCAATTTTAGAAGTCGCCTTAATGTCTACTGTGCCGGACCCAAGGAGGTAATACAGGAAAAGAATTAATCACCATAGATTTAGTATATACTATCTAGTAGGCTAGTATTGATTGGTACGAGGTAATAACTTATGTCAATATCGTATACTGATGCTAATATGAGGTAAAGATAAGGGTTAGTATAGCAGCACACTAGCATATCAAGGTGCGGCGTGGAAACTTTCTAGATGGCAGACCAAGAAGTCAATCAAACACATCACTTATCCATATTTGCATTCAGATACTAGGAAAGAATTGATTATAGTTTGGAATTATCATGTATTATGAACTATGTGGGAACACTTAAGACCCTATCTTTTCTTGAATTTAATTGATTAAACTCCAACATTTGAAAGCTGTGTAGTTGGGTCTCCTTTAATTTAGCTATGTTTTTTTTTTTCATTCAATTTAGAAGTAAAAAAAACTTCTTTATTATTGTCTTTGTTTTCCCTGGATTATTTGACTTAAATAGTATAATAATAGATTGAGAGTTAAAGTCTAACTAGTTTTCCTCATGGGAACTATCCCACCCTCATAAGTTGTGGTTCCTCTACTGATACGACTTCTTTACTTTCTACTTATTTGATATTTAGTTTTCAAGCGTATCAAATTTTGGCGCACTGCCGGGAACGTATCTTTTACATTACTTAAACTTATTCTCTATAGTTAAGTTGATATTTTCCTGATTTTATTGGTTTTAATTGTTTTTTTGGATTTTGCATACATATTTCTTTTTATGCCAAATCACACCGGATAGGACGAATAACACCTTTTTTCCCGACTATCACCAGATTAGAGCGTACAACAACTACGCAACATGAATCGAACTTGGGAATTAATGATGATGATACAACTAGACATCCCATCTCCGGTTTTGATGTTCATGGTTCTTTTGTTAACCACAGGCGATCTCCGGTTTAACACCAAAAAGGGGGCAAAATATTCACGCTGCCGAGGCGTCCCCAAGAATCTCCAAAGAGCTTGACCATATAGTAAGACTCTGCTGGGATCACCTTGTCTTGGCCCCCTCTACACCATGCCGATACTTGTTGTTGTAACTATAAGGCCTGAGAGCAAAATGCTCACTAACCAGAGGTTTTTTTGTTTTCAGGGCACCTTTTGAGGATCCCATGCCCATATAGCTAAGAATTAATAAGTGTGATAAAGCTGTGTTAGGGAGGCCTGACTTGGACTCGGATGTATCGGGCAAAGAGGGTTTCCTCTCTTACTAACGGGAGGAGCTACTATACACGGTTCACTAAGCTCCCCTTACAGACTCAATTTGCACTTGGAACCACAACTAAGGGTTATGTTCTTAGCACACTACTACCACACACCACCTACCCACGTCTCCACAAAACTAAACCACTAAAGAAATAGTAGACCAACTTAGTGTCACTACCGAGGAGATCAGTTTAGTTTTCTTGGGATACGCGATTCACCTCGTTTTTTAGAAGTGTCCCAAATCACCGAGGGGGTATAGATGATGAGTCACTGAAGTAATACTTGCGTGATCAGTGGACAAGATGATAATAATAAAGCGGTGTTGGACACTATAACAATGTGGGATTTATGGGAGTGTCTTTAATGCTGAGATTGCTAAAAATTAGAGAAGATCCCAAATAATAAAGCTTGGAGTACTAGGAAGTCAGATGCCTGGGAGAAACACCTTCTTATGCAATCCCCTCACAACCCTGCCAACACCTGCCCACAGATTATATTTGTGAAGAGATGGCTAGATGAAAACTGAGCTTTGGTTGGTATTAAAACATATCACTGGGGTGAGAAACGGATAAATGGCAATTAACTACTTGTCAAAACCATCACCACCTAGATGAATGCTATTATGCGGAGGATTCCTAATGCAGTAAAATGGCAGACGGGGGAGTTTCTGATCTAGTTGCCCAAGGCCTCAACTCATGATAGTTGGCTCCAATGTCAAGGGAACCAAGGTCGGATTATGGTAAACTAATAACTGTGAGTCCATTAATCCGAGATGGAAACTACAACCGTCGGACAAAAAATCAACAGGGGTACTATGGTAACAGAAATGATAGGATGAGCCCTAATGACCTTCCGCAAAATGTGAAGTTACTCCTAGGATGGGTTGAGCATAGTATGGCGCAAGTAAGGAGATTTTGCACAAAATGAGGAATGAGCGTTCGATTCTAAGTGATGAGCACATTAAAGAGTAAGAATTATTTAGCTGTTAATTTGGGTAAAAAGTTATACCCAATGCAATATTGGATTAAGCAGATCAAGTTGCAAATGGCCCATAATCTGCGACTTTGAAACCACGGCAACCAAGCACTCCTTCCTACAAACACTGCCCAAAATCTTAAAAATGATGCACATTTTATGGCACTCACACTACTCGGGGTGGTAAGCAAATTTAACTATTGACCCACATAAGCATCAGCCGTTCTAATGAGGCAAAAGGTGAGAAGGGATCATGAAATAAGGTTGTAGAGGGTAGGGTGAGTCGACGATAGCACTGGAAAAGTGCAGAAGTCCCATAAAGGTATTTCCCATGCCTAGACCACCAACCGACTTTTTTCCTCTAAATTAGTGAAAAGACCGAGATGGTAATTCGGCGTTTTATAACAAATGTTGAAGCAGCTTTCGATCAATGTCCCTTTTGGTAGAATCTTTAGAACACATTCCCGGTATCCAAGTTTATGAAAAGATCTGGTTACAAAGAACAATTCGATCACGTGTTCGAGGCATGTGATAGAAGCAACATTGTAGTTTCTATTGCTATACAGATCTCTCGTACAAGAAAAAGATCCGGTGCCGTTCATCACTATTACCTTGTACAGATCCGGGTCATTACAATTTGCACAAAGACTTTTGTGATCAGGGAGGGCAGCATAAATCTCATGCCTCTCGATAACAAGAAGTTGGTTTGGGATGACCCAAGCCCCGCTACAATGCGGCTATTTATTGCTGATCGAGAACACAGTGAAATAGTCCTCTACTGATACTTCACGATGTTCTAGTTAAACATGGAGTCGTTCATATTTGTTTTTCGGCATTTTGTTATTTCTGATTGTTGAAGCTGCGATTTTGAAGTGCCTATTATTCGTGGATCCCATCCCTTTCTATGGTAGAGCCTTAGTTGATATGGAAAAGGGGACAGATGAAATGTTGGTTGACACCCATGTAGAAGCGACCTTCAACAATTGTAGGTCTTTGAGGTAGAGTGGTGATCTCCAATCGGTATCTGCTGTATCCTACAAACAAAAGATGAAAAAGGATAATGACCTTAAAAGTGATAAACGAGAGTTTATGGTTTGGGATTTTGTGTTTTAAGAATGTTCTAGGTTGCATTGGCTTACGGGACAGTTCAAGTCCAAACGGACAAGCCCTTACTTGATTACCCAAGCATTCTCGCATGGAGCAGTTGAGTTAGAAACCAATGAGGGAGTGCGGTTAAAGATGAATGGAGAACGAATAAAACTCTATTTTAGGCATACTGCATCGGTAAATGAAGTGATAGAGGCATACCATCTTGATGAAGATCTTGGTAACCGCGTGATCCTCAGTCGTGCCGCGACAGAGTAAATCAGGCGCGTTCTGAGAGTCACCCAATACTGTATAAAAAAATTTCTCTTTTTAGTAATTGTAGAATTTTCTAACTATGGGCTTTAAATTGAAGGCAACATCACCAGGAACAATTCTCCAGAAAAACACTCTGGGCAGCAGTCACTGACGGATACATCGACTGCCCTTCACGAGTTGTGACGGACTGTCGCATGAATCCGTCCGTGCCAAGTACGTTCTTTCTATTATTTTCAAAATCTAGGGCACACACTACAGAACATGACGGACCGTCACACGCAGCGACGACCGGCGTCGGGACTCGTCGCCGTCATAAACTTAATCTTACCCGACCACGACCCGACCCGGCTGGTGTTTTTTAAAAATTCTTAACATTTAAAACAACCCCCCCCTTCATTTCATCACCTCACTCCTTCCCCATTAATACCCATTTCCTCCCTTTACAACTTCCAAGTTTCAATAACCCCTCTCTTACAACCCATCATTCTCCCAAATTCACCGCATTCCTAAAATTCACTATCTACTAGTCCGGAGTTTTTTCCGCTGATGGGTCTCTTCTTCTCTTCTTGATCACCAGTACCTTTCCTATGCTTGTTTTGTCTATCTTCTCACGTATGTTTCTCTGATTTCTAAAAATTTAATGTGCATTTTGGTTCGAATTCCAATTATAACTGCGCCTAGTTTCATATTGATGGTCGTTCACTTCTTTAATTCAAATTGTGTTTTGACTTGTTGGAATCCTCACATTGTCGTGTCAAAACTCTAGAATAGTTGCTTTAAGCTTAAATAGTTACTAGGTATTGGGTTTGACAAATGAGTTTTCAGCCACTAAACAATTTCCATTTGTGTCATAGGGGATGAAATGGGGCATCCCTTAGTTCGGTCCCTGAATGAACCTAACGGAAACCCTGTGACGCAGTCTTACGCACGACGGACCATCATTGGTACGTTCCAATAATACCTAAACACCCCATGTCCAATTTCTCTACAAGTGCCCCCCACGTCATATATGAATGACGGAACGTCGTCCCGGCGACGATGGCCCTCCTTGCAAAACTGATTCTTGTCGAAAACCCTTACTTCCCAAGGGTCACTCACTTTTTCCTAAGTGTCCTCAAACATGATACATCAATGGTACCGTCGTTCCCCACGACGATCTCATCCTAACACAACCTTCTGGTTGTCAGAGACCCTCATTCCTAAGGGGATCTCACCTTTTTCCTCCTTTCAAGGTCCCCCCAACGGACAACTGCTACTACGTGACCGTCATACCTGCGCGGTCCATCCTGCATATCCGTTATGACGGTCAAAGACTTCTCTCCTAAGGGTCTCCATACTTTTTCCAAGTGTCCATTTACGGAATACCACGATGGACTGTCATACCCTCAACGGTCCATCCGGCATAACTGTTATGACAGTCAGATACCCCTCTCCTAAGGGTCTCTTTATATTTTTCAAGTGTCCTCTTACGTACACCTACGACGGGTCGTCATACCTGAGATGTTGCGTCCTGCATATATCATCATACTTGTCAGAGACTTTCCTTCAGGGTTCTCCACATAAACATAGTTTATGTAAGACATGACTAACCCCATAACGGTCCGTCGTACTCACGATGAGTCGTTAACCTGTCTGTCATGTTCCACTGTTACTATAGAAATGTCATTACATCTTAACTCTTTTATTTATTTTGTGTGGTTTTGCTTGTATTGTTTTTCTCCTTCTAGTTACTAATTTGTTTCTTTACAGTACTCTCGCTATTATGGCAAAAAACAAGATCTACGTCTACTCACAGGAGCGATCTGAGTTGTCGCCCCGATCCACACCCGCTTCCCGCCTGTGTCATATGGCTCTGATGATGTTACGTGACCTTGAGTACGTGCCCACCAACAATTCCACCCCATCCTGACTTCACTGCTGTCAGAGCCACGCACAAAAGGTGGCCTCTGGGTACATCACTACCCTCTCAGTCTTGATGAAGACCGCACAACTGACCGACACAGAACTAGCGACACCTTCTGGTCAGCTTCTAATGAAGAATGAGCGTCTGGATCCTTAGGAGTTTCGTGGTGAGAGGAAGCCTCTAGATCTGTTGAGGTCCTTGCACCCGCCACCGCTGTACAGTCTTCCTCGTCTGATGAGGCTGACAGCTCGGAATCCACACCCAGTTTATTAACTCGTGCTCTTCCCTCGGTTACCGACCAGCCAAACCGGTGGTGTGTCGACAAGCAGTATCAAGTCTATTCCGATGCAAATTTTCTTAATAACAAAAAATTTATAACACGGACACTTACATTGGAGCGGCGGTTCCTTACGGGAAGTCTCCCAACTATGCCAGAGATCCACAATGTCTTCACCACATATCGACTAGAGTGGAAGGCACGTTCGTTGGGACGTTATAGTGAAGAGTTTGTCCGAGAGTTTCTAAACTACGCCTCGCTACGTATATAACTCTTATCCCAGATTGATGGCGGCTGCTCCAGCCACAGGCCCCACTGAGTAATGTCCGAGTACGTGGCCATTTCATTGCAATATTCCCCTGGCTCCCATCTGCCTCCTATCTATAACGGCAGACTGTTGATGCCAATTGGAACACCTCTACTCGACATTGACTATCGGTGGCAAATTGTCAAAGATGGCCAATTCCTGCGTGAGCCATCGTTGAGAGGGAAACCAAGAGGTACATAGCCCTGCACTTGTCCGTTAATGGACAGGGTGCTGACTGGGTGATCGAGCCGAAGGGAGCCATCAAGAAGGCTTACCTTACCTTCACGGCAGTGTTTTTGTGGTTGATTGTCCGCCACTGCCTTTCCCTAACAGCCGCTAATAATATAGTCACATGGGATCGAGCAGTATTGATGGAGGCAATGATAGTCGGGTTTGAGGTGGATTTTTCTTGGCTTCTACATGCGGTCATGCACAAGAGGATTTTTAAGGTCACAACTACTTACCCTTTCCCGTGCATGATAATTTCTCTATGTAGGGCCCCGTTCAGAGTTACCTCCACTTAATGACAATCTGGCTGTTACGGTATCACAGGACTGCAGGGCTACGCAGAAGGCTTGCACTGACACTACCCTGGTCGAGTCTATCCCGGGTAGTAGAACTGCCCCGAGCTCCTCTTGCTCAGCCCCTTTCCCTTATCTGGTCCCGCTTGCTAGGGTCCATAAATTAGAGGCACAGATGGCTACACTTCTGCATCACATCTAGACTTGGATGCATAGGTCTATTGTTGAGGAGAAATAGAGCTTTGAGCGGAGAATGGTCCAGCACACAGAGCGGAAGATCGTTGAGGTTCATCAGCGCTTGGACTCTTTTGATTTGCGAGTGCTAGCCCGGCCAGCCCCTCAGGTGGATGTGTCAAACCTTCAAGCTGCGGTCGACAGTCTTCACGGAGACATCGATATGATCTTAGAGGCTAGGGTGCCTGAGTTTGAGGCCCAATCTGCAGAGCCTGCTGAAGACACAATGATGGTGGCCCTATCCGCCACTTCATAGATTCCACCACCTTACCATCGAGAGCATGCCAAGAGGCATAAGGGTCGAGAGGAGGATGAAGCTTAAGAACGGAAGAGCAGCACCGTGAGATGGAGGCTGCGAGGAGAGCCTCGCTAGATGATGAGGAGGCGCGTCAGATCAGAGAAGTAGAGTTAGTTGTTCGGGCGTCTAGCTCCAGAAATATGGGTATAGCGGGAGGCACTGCTGATAGTTTTGTTGATGCTGAGGACACTACTGAGGGTGTCAAGATTACAGAGGTAGTGGGTTCCAGGGAACCGGACCCACCGACTTGCTGATCGTTAGCGCTTTGTGCCCCAGGTTTGCTTCACCTACCACTCTTGTATTTAAATTTTTTATGTATTGGTAACAATTGCATGTCTTTTTGTTGGGGGTGGGGTAAATGGAAAGTGAGTTCTAGGATGAAGTCTGAGTAGCCTTATTGACTATTCTATTTTGGGGTTTTCTTGCCTGTGTTCTTTTTCCCCAAGAGACTGATTATTTTTTCTGTTTAACCAGCATGTCTATATCTTGTATACATAGTTTAATTCGGAAGCATGATGGTTAAAATAATAGCCTGATAAAATGAACATGATCCATGACTAGGCATACTAATTGATAAATATGTGACTCTAAGCATGACATAGAGGTACACCACTGCATGACTCTAAGTCAAAAATTTGAACTAGGTGTCTGATAATCTGGTAGAGTAATGAGATGACAAGTGAGTGTGAAGAAGATTTTAATAGTCCGGTATTTGTACTTAGCTAGAACTTGCCTGGTTAGTCCTGATAAAAGCAAGCTGTAATAGATAATTAGTAAAATATCATGGACCCTTGTTTAATGGAGCACATTTTTACCTTAAAAAAAGAAAACCAAATTAAACTAATCCTTCTTTGCTACAAATGATTTGAGCTTAAACTATACCTTTCATTTTCACCCCAACTGATCTTTTCTGAAAAATAATGTGTTGGCCCTGGTCTCTCCTTGGACATATGCACCTCACCTTATGCCATAATCATAAGTTGAGGGTGGATAATGCAGTAAACATCCCTTTTTATGGCCCAGAACCAACTTTGGGTATTGTGTACTTTGACTCATGGCAAAGCCATGAGTTGAGGTGGCTATTTTTAGAAATGCTCTAGAAAGTGGGGTTGAAACAACAAAGAGAGAGAAAGAACAAAAGTAAAAGAACTCAAGAATTAGTTGAAAGAACAGTAAAAAAAATAAAAAATAAAATATAAATAAAAAAATAACGAAAAAGAAAGGTACAAGAAATACAAGCAAGAAAAGAAGAGAGTAACTTACACAAATGAAGAAAGAAGAGAAAATAGCCAGGTGAAAGAATATGAGAAATTGGGCGAGATAAAATGGTAAAAATTTGTATGTTTAGCCGATATTTCAAGGAGGGTAAAAGTACCTAAAGTACAACTAAATATACTCTCAATCTACCTTCCCTGAAGCCCTATGTTCGAGCTAAGAAAGTCCTACGTGATCCTAAGATTGTATAGCGAACTTAAAAAGATTAAAATAAGGGACATATTTATGGCAATATTATGGAATGAAATTGTGACATTTTGTTCTGAGGTGAGTGTGTGAAAGTAATTTGTATACTCAACTGAAATCCTTGTGTAAAAAATGCGGATTTTGTTTTGAATTGGAGGACACCTATTTGCAATACCTTAACTTATATAGACCTCTTTTAGAACTTGAAGAGGATAAGTGTAAAGTGAATGGTGGAGTCTCTGTGTCCATGGTCTGATTAACCCATCATGCAAGCCTAATCAGGGATGCATGCATAAATATGATGTGAATGATCGGGATTGATAGCCAAATATTGCCAATGATTAACAACATGATACGATTGTACAAAAAATTGTATTGAGTCATAGTGCAGTACACTTGAGGACAAACAATGACTTTAAGTTGATGGTGTTTGAATATACCGTGGTTTAACGGTAATTTTTAATGCTTTTTTCTTAATTTAGTGTGTCAAAAGACTTATTTTTCTAATATTTTTTATGTAGATTCTGTTTATTTGAGGAAATCTGTCAATAGATAAATGCAGAGGTTTTTGATCGACCAATACAAAAAGTACCCACCTAGAGAGCCTTTGTGAACTGTTCGTCGTGCCCGTGACGTTGCGTAAGTGGCATCGTAGTGCAGCTCTCTAAAGGAAGATGGGGGCATTAAAGCACCAAGTGTGGGGTTTGGAGTCGTTAGATGGACGTCGTAGCCATGAGAAGCGTCCTTCCGCCTGCTGGGTCGTCAATAAGATCATAGAAGTAGTCCTAGTACCAATTTTCAAGAGTTTCATTTATGGAACGGAGACCCCGGCTACATACTGTTATGCTGTGAACGATCCATCATCCTGCGTCGAGGTGCTTGAAGAGAGAAACGCAGAAGAAATTGCACAAGTATGGGATACGACAGAGTCCATGACGGTCCGTCGTGACCCACGATGATCCGTCGCGAGGTCGTCGACCAAGCCGCTTTTTTGACAGGATTTCCAGCAAATATAGTCCTTACTTAATTAGGTTTTTATTTTTTTATAAATACTTTGAAAAACCTCATTTTTGGGGTTAGAGTATTGTTATTTTGAGCTTCTTGTGTGGGATTAGGCTTGGTGGATTTTATTACAACCTTTAGAGAATCTTTAGTCCTTAATTAAATTGCATAATTGATTGTTGGTCCTTAATTGTTTGATTAATCAAGTGAACTTTTAGATTTTATTCTTTCTCATTGAGTAATTGCATGAATTCCTATATTATATATTTTCATATTGTTGATTATGACTATGGTAACTAAACTCCAATAACAAGGGTTGTGGGAACCATAGGTGAATATGAGGTAAAACTAACTAAACAATAACATTCTAGAATAGTGTTTGCATGTATTTATAAATCATTTCCGCTTAAAGTCTTTTCTAACATATTACCCCACGTTAGAACTCCCTTAATTCTACTTGCCGGACAAAGAGTAGATAATAGGAAAAGATTATCAACATAGATTTTTGTGTAGTACGTATCTAAGAGGCTAGTATTGATTGGTACGAGTAATAAATTAGTCAAATATCGAATACGATGCTTCCATATGACGTAAAGATAGGGATTTAGTATAGCAACACACTAGCCAGACCAGATGCGGAGTTGAAGCTTTCTAGATGCCTGACCACAGATTAGAAATACATAACTTCTCACTTGCATGTAAATCCTATAAAGAATTGTTATTGTTAGAATTATCACTTATCCAGGTTATATTTTGATAGAAAAAGACACGTTAGGTGGGTCGGGAAAGACGTTCCATGGAACGAACTCCATTTCTCCTTTTAAGAATTCTCTTGACTATATAGTTCGTGACAAAAAGCGAGACTGCATGTCCTAGGGAATAAACTTTTAACTTTGCATTCGGGTGTATGATTCATGTAATCGTTACGGATGTATATACTTGTTAGTTCCATATAATTACATCATATAATGTCATAGAGACACACTTACCTAAGCATCAGGGCACGATGTTCTGGTGGTTTACCTTTCGAATTACTAATTTTCTCATAGAGTGTGCCATACTTGTGGTAATGGCATGTGATGATATATATAAATAATTTTTCCGATACACTATAAATGATATTTGATTTGAATTCTGATTGTGTCGATAATGTGGCACTTGTAATTTATTACTGTGCTTATCATATTTGTTTTGAGATTATCTGAATAGTACTAAACACAAACAAAAAAAAAAAAATGAACTCCACCTCGCCCCACCACACGCCCCCCCACCCCCCTACCTCCACTGTCCCATATCGGAACCACTCCCCCGTACCCGCTGTAATTCTTATTATTCTTTTTTTTTTCGAGTCTTTTTCGCTTCCGTCCTTTTCGGCTTGTTGAATTGATGAGAGTGGCACGCCTGACCTCCTACACACCCTTGACTTGACGGCCACCCAATGACCATTAAAGCTCTCTTAGCCAACCTTGCTTATGTTACTTACTCAGCGGTAGATTAACAGTAACTCATCATATGTAATAATCACATCTTATACTTAATACATAATGGTCTTGCCAAAATGACACTTAAAATTTATCATAGAAAAGCATCTAAAATTTAAGAGAGAGACTCAACTGACAAGCTCAAGGTTTATAAAGACCTCTAAACCATACCTATGAGATGTAGGATAGGATCCACCAACAACATTCTGAAATTAAATATTGTAAAGCATAAAAAGGATCCTCCGGTGCATGGAGGCTCACCAATTACTCTGAATGTTCAAAACTGGATCACCAATGCCTGGGAAGCTGATCTGGTTACCCTGTGTTGCATCATCACACAATGACAGGACACTGACATCAATACATTGATTGTAGAGTCAATGGCCGAGTTGGAATGCTACCATACTAAGAAGGCTTGATGGGTAATATTGAAACTTACATTGCCCTCCTATCACCTCAAGAAATACTCTACTCAATGTGTGTGTATGTGGTGTGTATAAATATATATATATATATATATATATTATATATATATAGCTAGAATAATATATATATATATATATCCTCACGGACTCTCTATCATCTCTATCTACCCCCTTAAAATAGATGTCCATGTACATGCTGTCAAAATAGCCAGCAACTTTTGTGTTTTCATAACGAAATGCCAATAAAGCAGCTCAACTTTAACCTTATAGATGAAAGTGATATAGTTTCCTGTGGGAGTTTTACTAACCGAAAAAACATTTGACTAAGTGGTGCTACAACGTCTCGCCAAGCTGCCAGGACTATCCTATATTTTGCCCCGGGCCATAGAACATCCTCAACTATTGTTCCACTGGCCTAAAGTTACGTTATCATCACAACAAAAGATGATCTTTACATCCCCCATGTTGACTACATGTTTTTAGCAATGATACTTGAGTTAATTGAACTCTCGTCCCCCACATCGGTGCCTTAATACTACTCCTAACATATACTTTAGCTCATGCTTTTTTTAAAATAAAAACCTCTTTCCTCTAGGTTTTAGATATGCCGCTCAATCCTTTTATAGCTTTAATTAAAAAGCTCTCTTGGAACATGCTCTCGCTCCCGTTTTCTGTTCAAATCGTTTGGGAAAATTTTAGTTTTCCTCTCAACAAGTGTAAAAATCATTTGTAAACTTCTAGAAAATACTTAGTGCAGTTATACCTTTTAAGTAATGAACTCGACTCTCTTAACTCTTTGCCTTAAACATCAAAACTTTTGATTTTAACCTCAATCTCTTTAAGGAATTATTTAGTTCCCTTATACATCTTTGAAGGAATCAATCAACCTTTACTCTTTATTTAATTCAAAAGCTTCAGACTTACAAACTAATTAATACATTTTATGCCCAAGACTCTTGGAAGCTTTAAGAAACTTACTTTAAAACTTACTCATACTTCATAGTTTTTAGAGTCTTTAACTCTGTAACTTCCTACTTTGATCTTAACTTTCCTTTAATGGGTGCAAGGTTTCCAATTTGAATTTCTTTTATGATCCTAGGTCTTTTAGAAATCATTTGATGTAATTAGAATAATTTAAAGATATTAATGTACTTTGGAAGGACTTAAAAGGGCTAAATTACAAAATCTGGAAGAAAAACACCGGGTCGGGCGTACAAATGGCGCCCCCCGCTAGCCTCAGTTATCTGAGGCCTGATTCTTGGGCACTCATGGAGGGCCGCGCCAGACCTTGGTTGACAGAGGCCAATTTCTGGTGCACTACAGGCGCGCCGCACCTGCCCTTTCCAAAGTTCATCTGACAAATTTTTTAATTCGTTTTCATCTCATAACTCTCCAAACCTTCGTATTTCTTTAACCAGACGACTGGGACAATGGTCACGTCAATAACGTAATTGAATTGAACTCCGAATAACTATGAGAAATAAGAATATAACCCACAAATAGCCAGCCACATCTTAATCACAAGAATCAAAACCTTTTCCCTAAGAACTTAACTTCTCACACATGAACCATTCATACAATTCACATTAATTGTACAATGGGGTGTGTGTTGAATTATCCCCAAACATGACAGATGCCCACATACCTAAAAGGGATCACCCCATGCGAATTCCGCCAGAATCTCCTTGGTGTTCTTGGCAAATCATGCTCTTTGCCCCTCGTCTTATTCTCCAAATTCTCTTTTCTCCCAAACACTAGGCATAAAAAGGCTTTTTATCGAATCCTAACTACACTTTGTTTTACCCTAATAGCCCTTAAAACGAATTATAAGTTAGTAGAACGTTGAATAACTACTTTACCCTTCCTAAATCGGGGATGGATTCTCAGTCCAACAACTCAGCTTCGAAAGGCATCTCCCTCATACAATATCGAATATGACAAAATTTGGCGCCATTGGAATGTTTTTGCAAGGGATTTCCATCCATTGAAATAACTTCCCCTTAATCCTCTTGATCTAGAAGATATGACTATTTGAAAATGACCAAAACTCACTTTTAAAATTTAGGAAATTTTCCAAATTTTTCCTATTCTTTCAAAAAATAAGTATTCTTGGTATCTTTGTTTAATCCTAGCTATTTCGGATTACGGAATGTTACAGAGAGCACATTAACTCTTATGATGATAAGTGATCGAGTCTGATGTCGAAGTTTTAAGGATGAAACATTGTTTTGGTATCAATTAAATACCACATCCACTAGACTTGATCCAGGATACCAACGTTATGTACGTACTTAAACGTGTAGGGTCTTCCTATAGTTCCTGTGACTATTTGGTTTAGTTAAAATCATTTAGTCCATGTTTAAATTGTAAGAAACACGATCGAATCATCGCCCAATATAAATATAACCCAAAATTATAAATGAAGGCACCAAAAAAACAAATACCTTATATTGACGAAAAACATATATCTATTTTAAGTTCAAAAAACCCTTCACTTAACCCGCCTAAATAGTTAGCCATCACATTTTCCTTAAATAGGATTTGTGTAGCCCCTATAATCTTCAAGTAATCATGTCATCTATTAAACCCAAACGTGTATCACGTAATTCCCCTTTCGTTTAACATATCAACTATTGACTTATACTTGTCCCTGTTTATCGCCCAACCCGCAGCACAACAAAGCCCCATAAACTTTTTGGAATATTTTTGGCTTGCAATTGAGAAGTAATGTGGCCTGAAGTATGTTAGTGAAGAATAGTTTCCGATCTCAATTTTTTTTAATAGATGCTATGATTTCTTGGAGGTTCAATGTACCAATCTCTTTTGGCAATCTCAAATCTCAACGCTAACTTAGGGTTTTTTACTTCTGGTGAACTCAAAATTTATGTGAATGGTTACCCAAAACATTCAACATTACATTACCTTGTTTAAAAGGAGAAACCTATCATATCTATCTATGTTTGAGTAAGCATGGTCAAAATAGATAAATCAATTTTTCGTTTGAAAAGTACAAAAATGAAATTCCACCATAGCACACAATGGAATCAACAACCTAAATTGTACAACACCAACCTATAAATGAAAAGACCCAAAAAATTAAATAATTAAATTGACGAGTATACTATATTCATTTTTAAACACCTTCACGTATGCAAGTACATCATTGCAAATATGATGTTTAAGTATCACAAAATAAAAACCCTAAGTTGAGCATCAATTTTTTCCTAAAGAAGATTTGTAAGCCCCTACAATATGCCATAATCATCTCCTCTAATTCACCATACTTTATCATATCTCTTAAATTCATCAACAATAATCAAATTTTTTTACTTTACTTTTTTTCTTTTATTTGGCAACACCACCACCTCAATGCCCTGGAATACTGTTTTGAATATTTTTTTGTTTGCAATTAACAGAGAGAAAGTAATTATTGACTGAAGCGAACGTTTTTGATGAATAAGAGCGGCCTGATATAGTGTTTGTTTAAGAATTTTTTTGATTGGCCTTTTTAGTTACAATGCATACCATCTCTTTTTGTCAATCTTTAATGCCAAACTGAGGCTTTTTTTTTTTCCTTGTTGGGAACTCAAGAGTTTCCTGTTAATATTTACCCCAGAAACTATTCACACGTGTACATTACCCTTGTTTAGGGATGAAACTCTCCTATACATTCTAATGGTTGAGTAAGCATGTCAAAACTATATTAGATCATTTTTTTTAAATGTACCACATTGAATCAACAACATACGTTTTAGCACAGCATATATGAAAGGCACACAATGAATAATTTAAATTGAACCGATATACTCTATATGTTTTAAAAACCTTTCACGATCAATCAGGTAAACGTTCACATATGATTTTGATTCCACCTAAAATTTTAAAAACCCTAAAAACCCCTAACGTTGAGCATCAAATTGCTGAAGGGAGTGATTGGTGTATCCCCATATAACCTACACGTAATCATCTCCCTCTATGCAACATACTTCTATAGCATACTCGTCTTCGTTAAACATAGTAATTTTGACATTACTTTCCTGTTATTCACATCACAACCCAATGAAGCCCTAAATTACTATCCCCTACTTTTGATATTTGTGCTTGCAATAACAGAGAGTGAAAGTAATGGTGACTAAAGTTTATTTTGTTTGAAGCAGAGTTTTGCCCTGATGTAAGTTTCTTTAAGATACTGATATGATTGCTTTGAGGTTATATGAATCCAATATCGTTTTTTCTATTTTAATGCTAACCGTAGGGTTGTTTACTTCCGGTGAACTCAAAAGCTTATGGTTAAATTTCCCATATAGATTCAACATTAACACTTTACCTGTCCATAGTACACAAGACTATTTCCGATATTCCAATGAATTGGGTTAAGCATGACAACAAATAGATGAAATCTTACTTTCTTTTGAAAATTCCCAAAAATAAAATTGTATCTATGCACACATAAATAAACAACCATAAATATAAACACAAACATATAATGAATGCACAAAAAATGAAATAATTTAAATTAAATTACGAAATTCACTCTATTTAGGTTTAAAACCTCACGATAATGAGTAAACATTCAACATATGATTTTTACAAAATAAAACCTAATTTTGAGCATCACCAAATTTTTTGTAAGTGGATGGGTGTTAGGCCCCATTTACCAAACACTTAATTTATTTCCTCTTTCCCAATATACTTGTATCACGTAGTCTTCTTCTTTGTAAAACATAACAATGGTTGACTTTAACTTTTCCTGTTATTCGCAAACAAACAAGTCTTTAGTACTTTTTAAAAATCGTTTTTTGTGCTTGCAATCTAGAGAGAAGTAAGTGGTGACCAAATATATTATTTGACAAGAAAGGTTTTCCTAAATCCAAGTGCATGGTTTAGAGATGAGATAATTTTCTTGATTTTATATGTACTAAGACGTTTTGTCGATTTTAATATACAATTATAGTTTTTACTTCTTGGAACTATATAACTTTTTGTTTAATATTTACCCACATATTCACCTTACCTACCGATTGTTTAGGTAGAAAACTTATTCCTGATAATATCCTATATCCTTTGAATAAACAGTAAACAAATAGAAAATCCTTATTTCTTTTGAAAGTACAAAAATGAAACTCATTATAAGCACACAATCGAATCAACACCATACAATTTAACAAAAACATATGTTAAATGGCAACAAAAATAAATAATTTTTTAAATTGATTGAATAACTTTATTTCATGTTTAGAACCTTCACCATAATAAGGTAAACGTTCACATATGATTTTGAGTTCATCGAATATAAAAACCCTTAGTAGAGCACTAAATTTACCTAAAGAGGATTGGTGTGGACCTATATATGATGCACGTAATAATCTCCTCTATTTAACAAACTTAAATCATGTAGCTCTTCTTCGTTAAACATATCAATCGTTTAGTATATTGTTCTTGTTATTCACAATCACAAAAGGGACCTAATTGCTTATTTTGAATACATTTGTGCTTGCAAATAATAGAGAGAGTAATAGTGACTGAAGATATGTTTGATGCAGAAAAGTTGCATGATGTAAGTGTGTTTAAGAGATGAAATGATGTCTTGGTAGTTATATGTATCAATCTTTTTTTGTTAATTTTAATGCTAAACTTAGGGTTTTTACTTTCTATGTACTCAAAAAATTTTTGAGAATATTTACCCAACATTACACTTACCGTGTTTAGGTAGAAAAACTGTTCGTGATATATCCTATTATTGAGTACGCATTTCAAAAATAAATGAATCTTATTTTCTTTTGGAAAGTAATAAATTACAATTTCATTGTAAGCACACGATTGAATCAACAACATAAATTTAACACAAACATATAATGTATTCACAAAAAATGAAATAATTTATATTGACAAATATACTCTATTTATGTGAAAAACCTTCATTTAAAAACCCTAAGTACAACTACAAATTTTTCTAAAGAGGATTGGTGTGACCCCATCGCGTAACTCTTTTTCATTAAAAATATCAACTATTGACTTTACTTTTTCTTTTATTCACAAAAACAACAAAGCACTAGAAAGTTAGAATATTTTTTATGCTTGCAAATAAAAGAGAGAAAGTAATAGAGGTTGAAGAGATGTTTAATGAAGAAGATTTTCTGATTTATGTGTGTTTAAGAGATGAGATAATTGCTTTGAGGTTATTTGTATCAATCTCGTTTTGTCAATTTTGATGTTAAACATACGATTTTATTTTTGGTGAACTCAAAATTTGTGTGAATATTTATCCAACATTAGGTTTATCTTATTTATGTAGAAAAACTATTCCTAAGAATTTATGCTGGTAGTAAGCATGTCCCAAATAATGAGGATATATTTTTCGTTTAGAAGGTAAAAAAAATAGAATTTCATTGTAAGCACACGATCGAATAATCATAAAAACAACAATAAATTTACACAAAACCCAAATAAATAAATGAAGGTAGAAAAATTTAAAATAGATTCTTAATTAAATTGAAGATATAACTTTCTTCATGTTAAAACTGTTGGAATTAAATGCATCAATGTCTAGTCTTCAAAAAATTGTCGTTAGTTTTCAGAAGTCTCTTTAGAATTCGGAGTTTATAGTACAGTGTCTAGGTAGGAAATTTGTAATACATGTATTTATTTATTTGTGCATGACTTTTTGTTTTCTCTTTTGAGTAGTATAAATAGTGATGTAGTTGATGACAGTTATCATCTCAAGTGGCCTTATGTAGCGTATAATAAACTTTAGAATTCTTTAAAGATACTATTTTCCTTCCATATTTCCTACAAATAGGTAACAGTGCAGGTTTTCGTTCTTAATCTGGGGTTAGGTGAAAAAAAAATATGGCATCAAAAACAAATGAAGGTGTTGATTCTTCAAATGTTCTTATTTAATTTTTTTCATGGAATTGATATTGAATACTGGAAGATAAGAATGAGAACACATTTTAAAGCTCAAGGTTTGTGGACTGTTGTTGCAAATGTCTTTGAACAGCCATATAAAGATGGTGATCTTACAGCAGTAGAGATGAAAATCATGAGGTTAAGTATCGCCAAGATGCAAAATTCTTGAGCAAAATCCAAATAAGAGCCTCAAGAGCATATTTTACAAAAATTGTTACTTGTGAGATTGCAAAGGAATCTTGGGATTCTCTGGAAACAGAGGTGTATGGTGACGAAAAGGTACGCACTATAAATCTTTTTACTCTTAGAAGAGAGGTTCAAAATTTGAAGATGATAGAATCTGAAAAAATTGATGAATATTGCACATGAGCCATGAATATTGTTAATGAAATGAGAAATCATGGTTATACAATTTCTAATCTAACAAGTTGTGGAAAAGATTCTAATTAGTGGAATAGAAAAGTATGAGTCTTGTTGCGTCATAACTGACGAGACGAAATATCTTTCTAAGCTTCCCATAAAATGATAGTTGGATCATTTCGTGCACATGAGAAGCGGGGGGGCGAAGATAAAGATTTTAGTGAAGATCAAACCCAAAGAGAGAATTCCAGTCTAAATTAAATGAGGGAATTCTCAAAAAACAAAATTCCAAAAAATCAATCGAAGAAGAATTACAAGGAAAAAATGAAGCAGGACATGATGGTTCTTCCAAAATGTTGAAAGATAAAGTTGAGAAAACACAGTCTTTTTTGTAAGTTTGCAAAAAAGTCTAATAACACGAATAAAAATGTGTCACAAAGTTAGCCCCAATGTTAAATTTTGTAAAAGTTTGGCACATTGAAAACGGAACGAATGTTGGCAACAAGATATGGGAGCAAAGAAAGAAAAATTTTGCTGAAAAAAAAAAAACAAGAGGAGAAAGGGAAAGGTGAAAACCTTTTCTTGATTCTAAATGTGATGGTTAACAAAAAGCATGAATGGTATGTTGAAGTGGTTGTTTAATCACATGACAGGAGATGAAAAGGCTTTCCTCTCAACCTAATAATAGCATCCACTACTAAATTGAGCAGTGGGGAATGGACTAGTCGATGATGCAAAAGGTAAAAGGTACCATTCGATCAAATGAATGGAATCGATAAAGCAAATTCATTATTTTCTTTATGTTCCTAACTTGGATGCAAATTTAATTTAGTGTTGGTTAAACTCATGGGAAAAAAATTGTTGTTCTCTTGTGTTTAGAGATAATTATTGCGGGAATTTATGATAAAATTGAGTCCAAACAAAGTCATAGTTTGAAGTAAAGATCATAGAAAGAAAGAAACATCCTTTTGCAATTTGTTACCAATGCATTTTAAAAAATGAAAAAATGTTAGATTACTCATAGATTTGGAAATTTTAGATTTTGTCACTTGAATTTTCATGGTTTGAAGGCTTCTCAAAGCAAAAGACATGGGCAAAGCCTTCCTGAGATTTACAGACTGAGGTGTGGGATCCATGTATAGTTGTTATAGGGAAAGCAACATGGATTTGTCTTTCAAAAAGGTTGTCTTATTAGAGAGAAAATGTACTTTTGGAAATAATCAATACCGACATTTGGCGGATCAATTAAGATTCCATCTCTTGGTTACAAAGGTATTTCTAATCTTTATTGAATGTTTTTAAAGGAATGAACCTGGGTTTATTATTGAATGAAAGAGTCAATAAGCTGTCACGACCCAAAAAACCGAGCCGCGAACTGGCACCCACATTACCCTCCTATGTGAGGACCAAACCCAATCTAAAAACCTTATCATTCAATTAATATCAACTAAAGTTAATGCGCGAAGGACTTAAACTCATAAAAATAAAAGACAATTCAATAACTTCTTAAAATTCAACTTCTATTAATTCCCCAATCTGAAGTCATCAACCAAAAGAACATCTATGATTCAATTACTAACTAAGAGTATTCTAAGAGCTAAAATAATAAAAAAGCTAGTCTATGGCCGAACTTCAAAGGCATCAAGGACATGAGGAAGAGATCCAGTCCAAGCTAGAAGCATTAGCTCAACCTGAAAGATCCGGTGTGACGAAGACTGGCTTGAACTACGGTTGAGTCGAAAGATGACGGGCACGTTTGCTGCACTCACAAAATAAAACAAAAGGAAAAATAAAAGAGGGGTCAGTACAACCACAAGTACTGAGTAGGATCAGCGGCCAACTCAAAATAGAAAACAATCTATCTCCAGATAACATCATAAAAATCAAACTAATATTATTAACATGTGATAGACATACAAGTACAAAACATCATTTTATAAATCACCGATCATATCTATGAGACTCAGCCTCCATGCCATTACTAATTTGGGATACATGTTCTAGATTGCGTATATTAGTATTTTCAAGATTCAGTTATCTTTATTCCTCTTGTGTCGGGTACGGGACACTCCGTCCCCTACTACATGGTGGACGTGACAACTTCGATCCCTAATTCAATTGTGTCGGTAGGGACACTCCGATCCCCTACAATCTACGTGTCGGTTCAGGTGACTACCCGTCCACTAATTCTATGTGTCGGTACGTGGACACTCGAAACCCCCACAAACACTACAAATCTAAGGGTCGTTCGTTGACACCCGTCCCACTAATTCTATGTCGGTACGTGACAACTCCGATCTTCCACTACATCTACGTTGTCGTTCGTGACACCGTCCCACTAATTCTAATGTGTCGGTACGTGACACTCCGATCCCCTAATCTCATTCGATAATATCAAGCCTTCTTTTATACCAAGGCATCATCATAACAAGAGATTAAGGTTATATCATAGGTTTGGGATTCAATAGCTTAATCATGCTGCTTATCACATCATAATAATATTAAAATCCACATCATTGCATACCACAATGAAGATAAAAAGAATCTATAATATACACAACACATACATCGTAGTAAGAGTGTACTAAGAATAGTGGTAAAAGAAAACCCCCCCATAAACCTACCTCAACCGAAAGGAATAGTGATCAAGCAAGCAAATCTCAATTTCTTGTTGCCTCTTCTTCCCTCTCTTCTCTACTCGTTCTCTCTCTTTTTCTTTCTTGTCTTTGTTTCTCTCTTTTTCTATTCCAAACCCTCTTTCTTTTACCCTAAATTATTATGTAAGGAAGAATGAAAGTGAAAAATAACCCACTCATAAACTTAGGTTACCTCTTTTTAACCCCCCAAGTAATTAGACTTATAACATTAAACCCCTAACTTATTAATTTAAAAGCAGGATAGGGTCAAAAAACGTCCCTTTACAAACGTTGGAAAGAACATCCGACCAACTGGGTTTGCGTAGCCCGTGACGGGCCCGGTCGCGCCTGGACGTACGTCATGCTGTCCGTATCGCACATGCAACAGAGACTTGTTTTTAAGTGGATGCCTGTGATGGCCGTCGAGCTGCGATGGTCCGTCCTGCCACTCCGTCCGACGTTCAGAGAGCGATTTTTCAGTACCCAATTTTCAGATTTTCAAGTGTTGTGAACGACACCCTTCCACGACGGTCGTCGTGCCCTGGAAGGGTCCGTGTGGCCTCCGTACACCTCTGCCAGTTTTTCCAGAATAAATTTGTTTGCTCAAAAAAGACTAAAACAGGTCGTTTACACAATAGATAACCAATGTACCCATCGTTTGTCCCCGAACGATCACAGAAGGAAAACAAGGGCAAAAGGAATACCTGAATGAATCTTCTGTAAACAGATGTGGGTATCTTTCTCGCATATCTGCCTTCACTTTCCCAAGTGGATTCGTAACGGTCGGATTCTGCCATTGCACCTATGATGATGCAATCTCTCTTGACCCTCAACTTGCGAACTTCTCTATCGTAAAATACAACAGGCTCCTCCTTCATTAAGACAAGTTCTCATCAAGCAAAACTGAATCCAATGGATAATGTTAATTGCCATCCCCATGGTATCGTTTCAACATCGACACATGAAACAACCGGATGTACACGGACAGCCCTGGAGGCAGCTACTCATAAGCCACCTCCCGTACTAGCTTAAGTACGTCAAAGGGACACAATGTACCTTGGGCTTAAGCTTTGCCTCTTTTACCAAATCGCATCACCCCTTCATTGGTTGAAACTTTCAACAAGACTTGTTCACCCCTCATGAACTCTAAAGTCTCTATCCTTTTCGATCTGCATATTCCTTTTGTCTACTTTGCGCATAGAAAGGCTTTCTTGAAAGATTCACTTTTTCTAGCGAAATCCCTCAAAAGATCAGTACCCCACCAGGTTAACCTGAATGCATCAACCAACAAGGGAGGGGACCTACATCTCCTACCATACAATGCTTCAAATGGGCGACATATAATGCTTGAGTGATAGCTATTATTGTATGAAAACTCCGCTAAGGGTAAGCAAGCTTTATCCCAATGGCCACCGAATTCTCTCACACATACACGAAGACGATCCTACAACACTGAATAGTTCGCTCAGACATGACCATCGGTCTGAGGATGGAACGGCGGTACAAGGTCCAACTAGTAACCAATTTGCATGCAATGTTTTCCAAAACTTCGAAGTAAACTGCGTTACCTCTATTGATATGATGGATAGTGGAATTGCCAGCAATCGAAAACTTATGAGTGTAAAGTTGGCTAACTTCTCTGCATTGTAAGTCACCTTAAACGGAATTGAAAAGGAACATGAGCAGACTTAGTAACCTATCAACAATCACCAATAGAGTATACTTGGCCCCAATGCTTGGAAGACCAACCAGAAGTCCATTGAGATTCTCTCCCATTTCCATTACGGGCAATGGGCTTATATGAAGTGTTTTTCCCCGCGGGCCTCTGGGGTCATACTTACTTGTTGACAATTTGGACATTTGGCAATAAAATCCACACTATCACGCTTCATTCTTCTCCACCAGAAGTGGTCTTTAGGTCAGGTACATCTTGGTTGCACCCGGGGATGTATCAAATAATACCTTGACTATGAGCCTATGTCAGAATAGTGTTGATCAAAAAATCATCGACGCGAGGTTAACATACCCTTACCTTAATCCTCCCCCCCCCCCCCCCCCAACCCCTTCTTCATCGATTTTCGCTTCTTAGCCTCTCCTTGCAACACGTTTATCTCGGATCCGGATTTAATTTGTCATCATTAAACTGCTTCCTTAATCTTGTCAAGGAAGGAAGATTCTTGCCTCCACACAGCTAAAAATCCTCCCTTCTCATTTACTTCTAGTCTCATAAAAGTCATTAGCCAGAGTCTGAAACTTCTTATAGCCAATTGGGGCCTAGAAGCTTGACAAAGTGGCGAGACTACCCATGCTTCCCGCCTTTTCTACTTAAAGCATCCGCGACAACATTCGCCTCCCCGGATGATACAAAATAGTTGATGTGTAGTCCTTCAAGTAGTTCCATCCATCTCCTTCTGTCCAAATTCAAATCTCTCTGAGTGAAAGACATACTTGTAGACTACGATTGATACGTTATAGACCTCACACTTAACCCCATATAAATAGTGTCTCCATTCCTTTAGTGCAAACACATACCGCGGCCCACTTCCAAATATGAGTGGATAGTTTCCGTTCATTGCACTTTTTAATGTCTTGTGAAGCATAAGAATCACATTTTCTCTTGCATAGCACTGCACCCAACACCGAATAAGATGCGTCACAATCAAAATGAAGTTTCGTACCTTCCACTGCAAGGTGAGATTGGTTGCAGTAGTCAACAGGGTCTGAGCTTCTGCAACCTTTCTCCACATCATCCGACCATACAATGGAACATTTTTGGCTTAGTCACGTTGCGTTAGTGGGAAGCAATAGAAGAGAATCCCTTGACAATCGGCGGGGTAGTAGATAGCGAACCCAACAAAGCTCCTTATTTCGAAAATTAGTAGGTCTTACCCAATTCTTCACTACTTCGATTCTAGAAGGTCCCACCATTATCCATCCTTAGAGGAAAACACGTTGCCCAAGAAGGACACTACATCAGCCAAACTCACACTTAGCGAATGGCATTAAAGCTTTTCTCCCTCAACATTTCCACACACCCCACTTTCAAAATGCTCCTCATGTTCCTTCTACTCTTGGAGTATATCAGGTATATCATCAATAAATACGATCCACAAAGACATCTAATATGGCTTTCATTAAAATCCCGTTCATCAACCCATGAAAAGAAGGCAGCAGGGCATTCGTTAGACAAAGACATCACTACGAATCGTTATGCCCATAACCTGGTCCTAAAAGCAGTCTTTGGAACATCCGTGCCCGTATTTTCAATGATGTAACCGGATCTTCAGTCAATCTTAGAGAAGCACAAGCACCTTGTAATTGATCGACAAGTCTCAATGCGAGGAAGAGGATAGGAAGAGGATACTTGGTCTTATAGTCACCTTGTTCAACTTACCGGCGTCTATGCACATCCGCCGAAAACTCACATCTTTCTTCTGTACAAAATAAAACTGGAGCCACCCAAGGAGATGCACTGGTCTAATAAAGTCTTGCTCAACAATTCTTGGAGTTTGGGCTTTAATCTCTTTAACTCCCGGGGGACATTTGTAAGGGGGTATAGAAATGGGGCGGTACCCGCGTCAAGATTCATACGAAGGTCAATATCCCATCTGGGGGCATACCCGGAAGATCTGCAGGGAATACATCAAGAAAACTCACGGACCACCGAAACCGAAATCAATCGAAAAAAGGTACGGGTTTTTTAGGTGTCATCCTTGAGATTTTTGCCAAGGAAAAGCTAAACACCCTTTCCTAACCATTTTCTTAGGCAAGGAGAAAGGAGAGGATACGCACCGGATTTGAAGTGTAGTCACCTCCCAACACTAACGGATCTGTCCCAGGCTTGGCTAACCGTCACCGTTTTAGGCATTACAATCCCAAGTCGCGAATTGCGGAGCAGAGAGCCAAGTCATACCGGAATTACACAAATCAACAATCCTCTAAGATAAACCAAAACTACATAAGTGTTACTCCCCACAAAGTTCACCAAACCAGACCTATATACCTTTTCAACTACCACAGACTCACCACCGGAGTAGTGAGTAGAAACACGAATAGGAGTATCAAGTAATTCAACAATGTAAATTTAGACAATTAGCAAATGAGGAAGATAAATAAGAAAATTGTGGATCCAGGATCAAACAATACGGAAGCCATGGCAATCACAAACCAGAAGATTACCTGGGATGACAGCATCAGATGTCTACGCCTTTGATCTTCCAAGGGGAAGTTCATAAAACCAATGGGCCCTTTCGTTTTTTGTTGTCCGTTGCCCCTACAGGTGTGTGTAGTGGCTCTAGTTGGCCCATCATCCCGCCGTTTTGGTGAACCACCCATTACCGACCACCACCGTCCTCCGGAATAACGGCCTCTACCATGACCACCTCTGCCTCTAGCTATGGGGGTCTATAATTCTGTTTTGGACATGCCTTTAAGATGTCCAGTCTCCCCACATCAATAAACCCTCTCTGGAGGCGGGGCATGGGTTCTCTCAGAGAAGTGTTTGATTTCCGGTCTGAGGTGGACCCCCATTTTACCACAGTCTGTAGTAGATGCATGGGTCGAACTGAGTAAACTTACGGAAACCTTGTCCTCTAGAGTATTAGAACAGATTAACTCACCCCCTTGTGAGAGAATGTTATAACCTGATGCAATGTGTTGATTGTTGTCGAATGACCTTGTGGTGAATTCATCTGGCTTCCAACTCCTCCACACTCTACCACGAAATTAACACTCTTGGAAGGATTTTGCCGTAGCCGCACCTGTAAGGTGAAATCGCATTAGGAATCTCAACCCCTTCACAAAACGGAGATCCGCTTTGTGGACTGAAACATAGTTGGGTGGCATATCTTGATAGTGCACGAAATTAGCCTCATGCATTGAACGGACATCCTACCTTTGCTTCTAGGTCAAGCAAAAACTCGTCCCTTTTCCTATCTCTCAAGGTCCCAGGGGAAGGAATATATTTTTCCATAAACAGGCTAGAGAATGAGGCCAATTCATAGGTGGTGCCTTGTTGGTTTGACCCCCTCAACATGTGACCGCCACCACATTTTGGCGTTCCTTGAATGAAATGGTAACTCACGAATCAGCAACCAAACCGCTATCTACTATACCCATTTGTGTAGTAGCTCCATGACAGTAAAATAGGAAAATCGTAGCATCTCAGATTCTGCACCCTTGAAGGACTGGAGGTTTCAATTTCAAGAACTTAATAAAAAAGTTAATGCTGATATTGTTCATTATAGGCCCAGTCGTCAGGCGTTGGAACAGCCCATGCTATGTCACAATGAGGCATCCAGTACGGGGCTCGTGGTTTTTGGGGAATGTCGTACCTCTGAAACCGGAGGTGTTGGTGCAGAAAACGTGGTGGTGCCTGACCTGATCAGACAATCCCACTAAAGATAGCGAAGCACATGATTGATGATTGATCATCTCTGGGGTAGGTTGGGTGGGGCTGGCATTTCCGTGGTAGTGTACTTGTTCATTCTCCCCATCTCCCCCTTCTCTTACTACCTCTCAGTCGGTGGAGGAGTCACCGCCCTAGACCAGATGGCTAGGCGCTGTCCTCTCCCTATAGAGGACGTCCTCCCACGACCTCTAACGCGCATCTTGCCCACTGTGAACTTCAGTACAGCCCCAGTGGCTGGCTCAGATGAATCTTGTCTTTGCTGACGTTGATGTTGGCGTAGTCGTTGCTCTAGTTCTAACCAACTAGCGAAATCGAGTAGTGAAGATGGTCAATTACCAATTTGTATCACCTAGATACCATTGGATCAAAGTAAAAGCACGAAAGAAAGAAAGAAAGAATGGATTTCCTAAAGTCTTATAGCCTCTCAAAGAAAAGTAAAGGCGTCCCCTTCCCCCTACCGTTCCTTAAGACTGTCTACTAGACTGTCTTGTGTGATGAGACCCAATGAACCTATGCTTGATACCGTTTGTCACGACCCAAAACCGGAGCCGGGCTGGCAACCACAATTTACCCTGCTTGGTGAGCGAACACCAACAATCTAAACATTATCATTTCAATTTAATATCAACATATAAAGTAATGCGGAAGACCTTAAACTCATAAATAAAAGACAATTCAATACTCTAAAATTCAAACTTCTATTAATTGCCCCAAATCTGGAAATCATCACCACAAGAACATCTATGATCCAATTTACTAAAACTAAGAGTATTCTAAGAAGCTAAAAATACATAAAAGCTGTCTTATGCCGAAACTTCAAGCATCAAGACATGAGGAAGGAGATCAGTCCAAGACTAGAAGCATTAGCTAACCTGCAGATCCGGGTTTGTGTGGACGAAGACTGGCTTGAAATACTGTTGAGTCGAAGATGACGGCACGTTTGCTGCACTCCATAAATACAACCAAAAGGGAGGAGCAGCAAAAACATTAAACGTAGGGGTCAGTACAACACCACAAGTACTGAGAGGTGTTTATTTTAAAAAAAAAAATCCTCGGTCACCCAACTCAAAATAGAAAAAAACAATATACTTCAGATAACATCATAAAATCACTAATAGTTCTTTAACAGGTGATAGCAAAAAGTACAAACATCATTAATATCACCGATCATATAGACTAGAGTGAGGACTCCGCCTCCATGCATACTATTTGGGTACATGTTCTTTAGATTGCGTATATTAGGATCTTTCAAGATCATTAAACTTTTATTCCTTTGATGTCGGTTACCGTGCCACTTCGATCCCCCCTACTACTATGTGTCGGAACGTGACACTCCGATCCCCTAATTCAAATGTTGTCGGTACCTGGGGCACCTCCATCCCCTACCATCTACGTGGCGTTCGTGACACCGTCCCACTAGATTCTATGTGTCGGTACGTGGGACACTCCGAATACCCCTAAATCTACGTGTCGGTTCGTTGAGAACAACCGTCAACTAGACTAATTATTTCTATGTGTCGGTACATGACACGACCGATGCTCATGTGTAAATCTACGTGGTCGTTCGGTGGACCATACGTTCCCACTAATTAATGTGTCGGTACGTGAACACTCCGATCCCCTAATCTTATGCGATTTTAATTCATCAAGGCCTTCTTTTATACCAAGGCATCATCATTAACAAGAGATTAGGTTTATATCAAGGTTTGGGATTCAATAGTATCATGCTTGTGCTTCATCACAATCATATATATAGATAAACTCACATCATGCATACACCCAATTAAGCATTAAAGAAGACTCTATAATTACCTAACAACACATATTCATCGCTATTAAGAGTTCTACGAAATAGTAAAAGAAACGAAACCATAACCTACCTCCCAACCGAAGCATCGTGATCAAGCAAGCAAATTCCTCCAATTTCTTGTTGTCCTCTGTGGTTACTATCTCTCTCTAATGCGTTCTCCTATCTTTTATTTCTGTCTTTGTTCTCTCTATTTTTCTTATTCAAATCCTCTTCTTTTACCCTAATTATTAGTAATAAGAATAAAGGATGAAAAATAATAACCATAATTAAGTAAGGTTACTCTTTTAACCCCCAAGAATTAGGACTTATTAAACATAACCCCTCTACTTTATAATTAAAGCAGGAATAGGAATAGTTCAAAAAACGTCCCTTAAAACGTGTTAAAGATCCGGGGACCGAACTGGGATTGCGTAGCCCTCGTGCGGGCCGTCGCGGCCTTTCTGCGGACGGTTCCGGCTGCTGTCGTCATGCATCTGCACAGAAAAACTTGTTTTTAAGTGGATGGCCTGGAGGGCCGTCGAGCCCGCGACGGTTCGTCAGTAGGCCACTCGTCACGACGTTCAGAGAGTCGATTTTAGTACCCAATTCAGGATTTCTAAGTGTTTGGAAAACGAACACCCTCACGACGGTCCGTCGTGCCCTTGCGGTCCGTCGTGGCCTCGTCACTCTGCCAGTTTTTTCCAGAATATATAATCGTTGCTCAAAACGGACTAAACAGGTCGTTAACATAGGCATTTGGCACTACATTTAATAAAATTATATAAATTTTAAGCTCTTGTTGAAAGCAAGAAGGTTGAAGGCATTCAAAACATTGCAGAGGGATAGAAAAGATGAATACACAAGTCGGGAATTTTTGAAGAATATTGCAAAATTTGAAGGCATTCAAAAAGCAATTATAGGAAAGGTCGTACTCCTAACAACAAAATGGTGTTTGTATATGAAAGAGGGAAATAGAAACAATTATTGAAAAGGCCAAAACTATGATGAAGTAGAAAAGGGTTTGCACAAAAATATTGTGGTCAGAAGGGTGCATACACAGTTCACAATCCTCACAAGTAGTGTCAAACAAAACAAAAATGAACAAGACACTAGTGTTGAGCTTGGACGTGGAATTAAACCTTCTATAATCATTTTAAAATTTTGGGTGTATTTGTTGATGCCTCATGTACATGATGAGAAAAGAATAAATTGATGAAAAAAGTCAAAAAATGTCTTTCTTGGTTATTATAGTGAGGTGATTAAAAGGATATGATTCTCATGTCAAACTAACAAACTTTTGTTAGTTGAGTGTTCATTATTTATTAAAAAAAAACACACATGGAATTGAGAGGGGATGAAAAGTTAGAGAATATTGCTATCATATCTTTCAAATCAAGAAGTGATGAGATAGATGAAAAATGTCTATCAAGGGGGAGAAAATCCCAGATTCAGATAATAAGAACCGCCTCTAAGAGGAACAGCAAATGTTGAGTGTTCATTATCAAGATGTACTTTGCCGGTGTTGAGCCAGACAGAATATCATGAGAACTAATCAAGCATGATGTTTGGCAATGACCCCCCCCCCTAGCACCCAAAGAAAGACATAGAGAAATCGGATGTGAAAAGAATAATACTTCGGAGGCTTGTGGATACCCAAACAAAGAGAAGTTGTAAATCTAAAAATGGATTTTACAAAATCAAACTCACCAAATGAAGGAGATATTCAAAAGCACAAATCAAGGTGGTGGCTAGGAGTCTTCAAGCAAAAACCATGTATTATTTTATGGAAAACTTTCTCTCGAGTTGCTCGTTGTGAGACAATAGAATGGTAATTGTTGGTAGCTTCACAAAAGAAATGAACGCTATTTCGCTTGATGGTAAACCCTGCATTTCCGAATGGAAAACATGATTAAAGAAATGTATGTAGAGAAACTCAAGGATTTTGTGTTTCAAGTTCAAGGGGAGAGAGAAGGTTATACATGCTAAAAAATCTCTTTACGAGCCGAAGCAAGCTCTAGGAGCAGGAGCTAATGTAATTGATACATACTTTTTGAAAAAAAAAATCAGAGAAAGTAAAAGTGAAGCTACGTTTTATGTAAATAAAGAACATGAAAACCAGTAAGTCTGTTTGTCTTTATGTGGATGATCTGCCCATTACAAGAAATGATTAAAGATGATGCAAAAAAAAAACAAATTCAAGCAAGATATGATGCAACAATGAAATCAGTAATCTGGGTTGCCTAAATTATTTCATGGGCTAAAAGTTTTCAAGGAAGAAGGAATAGGAATTATATATCAATAAGATAGTATACTACAAAACGTATTATTCGAAAAATCAAAATGATGGATTGCAGGTCTGTGGCCATTACCATTAGCAAACAAGGATAAGTTTAGAGAACAGTGGAGAAAAGGAAGCTAATAGCACTTTTATAGGAGCTTTATTGGAAGTTGAATACATTGTTCAACAAGACCAGATATTATGTTTGATGCTAGTTTATTATCGAGATTCATGCCAAAAAACCAAGCCCCAAGTGCATTTTGAAGTGGCAAAGCGTGTTCTACGCAACTTGCAAGGAACAATGGGTTATGGGATAAATGTATAATTTGGTGGCAGATTTGAAAACTTATTGGTTACTATGGAGTGATGGGATGGAAAGTAGAGATTACAATAAAAGGTACTTCTGGTTCTGCTTTGTTATTTGGATTATGATGTATTTGTCTTGGTAATCAGAAAAGCAAAGTTGTGTTGCTCAATCCAATGGCCGAAGTAGAATAATGTTCAGAATCCAAGGCTACTTCTCACGCTATTTTTATTAAGAATATTTGAAGACATGGTGAAAAAAGAAAAAAGCGGGGTGTTCTGTAGGGGATAATCACAATCGCAATGAATTTCAAAGAATCCAGTCAGCCATGAACGATTATAATATAAAGCCAACATTTCAGCCAAATATCATTTATCCGAGAAGCACAGAAAAAGGTGAAGTTTAGTGCATTATTGTCAGACAGGAGAACAACTTGATGACATCTTCACCAAAGCACTTCCTAGAAAAAAAATTTGCTATCTTTGAGAAACGCAATGGAGGTATGCAGCAAATGCATAAGGAGGAGTGTTGGATTAATGGAATCCAATGGTTTATCTTCCGAAATTTTCTCTTAGTTTTTATAAGAAAGTCTCTTAGAATTTTGTATTACCATTTTGTCTAGTAATTGTGATATACGTATAGTTATTTGGCAAGTTTTTGTTTTCTATTTAGAGTAGTATAAATAGTGATTGCAGTTGATGATTGTAAATCATCTCAAGTGGTCTTAAGCAGCAGCTATAGCCTTATAATAAACTTGAAACATTTACATAAAGATATATTTTCATTCCATATTCATACAAAAACCTTACTTACATACCCTAAGCATTAGCACCAAATTGCCTAAAGAGGACTGTGTAGCCCAATGTAACCTACAAGAACATATCCTCTATGTACCATACTTGATCACGTAAATCTTCTTTCGTTAGGCAATCACTATTGACTTTGACTTTTATGTTATTCACAAAAAACAACAAAATCCCCAGAAATATTTGAATTAGTTTTTTGTTACTTCTAAATAAAAAGAGAGGTAATATGGCTGAAATATATGTTTAATGATGAAGAGTTGCCAATGTTAGTGTGTTTCAGCGTAGAGATATTGGATAAGACAATAAACTCTTGACCTTTGATAAACAAAGTGTTCGAGGTTGTAGATTCCATGTTTTTATTGTTAGGGAGTTGCTGGAGAATTAGTGATGGATTGAATTGTTCCATGAGTTTCATCCTATGATCAAAAAAGGAATGCTTAAATAAGATAACGATGTTGAATGATGTGTATGATGTTGTGAATGGTTTGGATTGGTTATGTTGAGAGAATGTGTTATTAATGAAATTATCTGATGTAGTTAATCATATTGACCATTACGTAACTTGAAATTAACATAAGAATATCTAAGAAACCAAGAATAATCAAATTTGGGAATAGTAGGAAATTTGGAAAAATTTTCAAAGCTTTTTAAAAAGTGAGTTTTTTGCAAAAATTCAAATGGCCATGCCTGAAGATCAGGAGGGAATTTTGATATGAGTTCTTTAATGTTTGTAAAGTCCTTGATAATTATCTTTCCAACACCGCAAGTTTGCAAAAATCCAATGTCGTATAACGGAGGATATGCCTTCTGAAGTTGAGACTGTTGAGCTAGAAAACCCTTCCACTTTTAGTAGGGGAATGTATTTTCAGTCTAGTATTTCATAAATTCATTTTTAAGGGTTTTTAGGGGTAAAAAAACAAGTTACAATTAAGTTAAAAAAACATATTAAAGGGACAACACGTAGGGCTTTGGAGAGGAAGAAAAGAGAAAAGCAAGTGAAAGATCAAGAATTGTCCAAGACTTGCCAAGATCATTCTGTGGATTTCATCGGGGGTGATCCTTATTGAGGTATGTGAGAGCGTTCGGTGTGGGGACTTTCAACCACACCCAATGGGTTTTAATCAGCAATTTAAAGTTAGTATATGTATGTTGAATAAGGAGTTCTGACAAAAATTGTGATGAAATTCTTGTTGGTTAAATGTAGTCATGTCTCGTAGTTATGATTCATGTTCCGAACTTTTTTTGTCTAATCTATTGGGTAATGATGTATATTATGATTTCCGTTTTTTGTGAGATACATGGACGGTTAGGAGGTGAGCGATGAACAAAACCAGAAAGAAAAAGTCAAAAATCCAATCTAACAACCTTGGGCACCACAATGCCAGGACCCTCAGGCCATGGTCTGTCTGACAGGTTCTGACGAGCAGCCGCTGTCGGGGCACTAGAAGCGCTCAGACGAGGATCCATCGTTCAGGAGTAAGGCGTTCGTTCCTCCTAAGGGCCGCTAAGTGCACCTGGAGACCCGTTCTTCCCGTATCTTTCCATAATAGTTCCTAAGTGATGTATCTATCGTTCTGTAGATTAAAACACTCCAACAGATACATATAACCATCATGGAACATTGATCGATAAACAATGTTGATAATGTAATCCTTCAATTAATAATCCAATTCAACACCAAAGTGTATGTATTAAGGTTAAGAAAGTTAAGAAATACGTCCAACTATAAATTGAGTAATAGTCAGCTTTCAGATGTTCTTAGACACTTATAAACATTTGTAACTTTGTTTTAGAGTTCTCAAGTTGAGTGATTAAGAAAAGACGTGAAGGTGACATTATTAGTATCTGTAAAAGGTATAGGAAAAAGTTCCCTGAGGAAAGTTTATCGAGGTTGTTTCATTAGTAAGAAGACCCTTAAGAGTTCGCAAAAGAGTTTTTGACACTAAAAGGGAATATTATTCAAGAGGATTCTTTTTAAAGCTAAAAGAGGTGAGAAAAGAAAACTATCAATAGGCGGAAACGAGCAAGCTTTTATAACGCTGAGTAAAAGTACATTTGAGAGTAATGTACTGAGCAACGAGTGGGTGAGAGTTTAGATCAACTCATGTCCCTATGTAATCATGTGTGATCATGGGTATAACATGTCATACTGTGTTAGATGATCAGTATAAGTTTAGACAGTGGATCCACTAGGTTGAGGATGTTCTATGTGACGGCAAGATAGTATAGGAAAAGTTCTGGCGGTGGAGGAATGTATCACCACTAGACTCAAAATGGTTTGTCGGTTAGAGAAACTGACATAAAAATATATTCTTCAATTAGTTAACGTTTAAGTTTATTATGATTTGATTCTTTGAATGTGAATTAGGTGTTATACTTGTAAGCAGCGATATGTGTGTGTAGGTGATATGACTAGGTATATATATATATATTATATAGTATATATATATACACACATTATAGATATCATAATATATATTGTACATATATGTGTTCTATATATATATAACATATATATGGTATATATATATATATACACATTTTTTACATTTACATTGACTGGCCGGCATCTCGTTATGATCCAAAAGGCACGTAAGCAAAGAAGCACACAAACAATTTGTTGATCCCGTTCAGCCCAGAGTAGTGTGAGCATTGCATTCGGGAGGACTTCCTTTCCATTGCTTATTTGTTTAGTTCTTTTGGAGTTGTGGGGTCTGACGGAACATCCATTCGAGTAGTAAGAGGGCTTCAAAAGACAATGTAGTAGTTCATATGGCGTCTCCCTTTATCTTTATACTTCTATTTTACCAGTATTGAGACGTAAATGTCGTTTTGGACAAGACAAGTTATTAAGTTAGGTTATGAGGAAGACTTAAATTCTTTGTCTCCAGTATCATAGTATTCAATTGGTTTGTTTAGCTCCGGACAAGGGTTCATTTGGGGGGCCAACAATGGTCTTCGAGTTTTTCGCCACGTCACGGTGAAGTCGCCGAGATGACATTCTTTTTTTCTTTGGGAGTTGTTAAGCTCTCATACCTTGTGTAGCAGGGCTTTAGTGTACTGATTCAAACTATTATGCCACGACTCATTGTTGGTTGCTGACGAGTTTGTTCTCTAGGTGATTTTGATTGTCAAGTGAGAATATTATTATGGCTTCGTAATTCCAGTGATAGTTATGGTCTGAAAGTTCTTTGGAGAGATGACATTAATGTCTGATTTTTGGTTTGCTTCTAGGAGTAGTGAGATTGATTTTTTTGGTTTCCGTATGGTTTCTTTCAGGCGCGTCGGTAAAAGCTAAAACCTGGGGGCATCGCACCCATAAAAAATCAGGAATGAGATTCAGAGGATAATGATCTATCCTGCTAATCATAAGGAACACAAGCGACAGTGTATCAGTCAATATGAAAATGCTACATCAATTGACGATCCGCACTTCATTAATTATGTTTTGTTACTTTATGTTTTTGAGACAGCTTAATGGTGGAGCACACTGCTGACAGTAAATTTAAATATATGTGAGTTTTTTTTTTCTTTTTTTTTTTTTTAAATGTTTGACGTTTTTTTGTTCTGTCTTTTGGCTATGTCTTTTCCGCGCTTTTTTGTTTGTGTTTAGAGTCAATTGCTGTGTGATGTGGAGATCGAACAATATTTGAAACATAGATGATCAACAACACTAAATTAAGGGGTGTGATCTTAGACTTGTTGAGGTGAGTGTTAATGAACTAATTGGCTAGCTGAATTTTAGCAGAAGATTAAGCTGATTGGCGGTGCACGTGCCGGTTGTAGTTTGTTGGTTAGTGAAATTCAATGGCCCCAAAAAAAAAATTCAAGCATTAGCTTTTTTTTCTAAAGACTTAATGAAAAACAACATAAATTGGGTGGATAAGTTGTTTTTGAGTGAAAATTTCGGAAAAACGTCATTTTTTCTGTAGTGGTAAAAAGAAAATCTTATTATGAAAATATTATACTATGCTTCAAAATTGTAGCCGTCTTATGAAAAATTAAAAATTATCAAAAAAACAGTTTTGGAAAGTATGATGTCTTGTTTTCTACTGGATATTAATGAAATTTGTATAATGGCGAAAACAAATGATAAAGTAAAAAATACTATTTCAATCTTTATTATCCATTCACTAATGAACAAACTGTGTGACACATGGTATCTAAGTGCTTATCTAATTTGTGTGTATATTCCTTAAAATACTTCATGGTGTTCTTGCATCATCTTACAACAAAAAAATGAATTTACTCTATGAGATTAAAAAATAGAATAACTCAAAATTTTACACTCCAAAAAAGTAATCAAAAACTGTTTATGAGATAATTGATCCGAAAAGTCAAACGTGAATATGAAAATGATACAATTTTTAATCCTGCATGTTTACCTCCTATAGATTGATGGTTACAGAAAAAATGTCCAAAAATCAATTTCATAACTTCAATCCTTATGATGGGTTTGATGTGATTAAGAGTATTTAATATGTATTATTTCAACAGGTCATGGACATTTAATTGTTACAATATCCACTGAGATTTTTCCAACACAAAACATGTTTTATTTCACGATCCCGATTAAATGAGCAAGATGAAAGATTTCATCTTCAGTTACAAAGAAACACATGTTTTTATACGACATAGTTATGTCTTACTATAAACAAGCACAGGGTCAAATATGAAATTGACATAATGCATAAATTGTTGACCACAAAGATATACAAAATAATACAATAAGAAGAAAAGCACGAGAAAATTTGAGTATTATATATTCTAAGAAAAACGGCTTACAAGATTTTAACATAGAACTTGTAAAGAAAGAAAACTAAGATGGAGAAAATCGGCAACATATGCCCATGGAACATGCTAATATTTGAACTCACTTGCAACTAAAATATAAGACTGCTATGATGTTAATAAAGGAAATTACGTATAAAAGGCTCTAAAGCGAATATTTAACAATAAATTAGTCAGACAATTAAACGGGTTTCCTTGATCCAAAAGATCGACTACTTTTAGATGCATACTTGAACATTCATGATTTAGCCTAAAGAGGAAGAGGATGTCCTAAATATATTCGGTGCTTCTCGTTTGGTTTGCCGGCATGAATTTCCGCATATTCTTCTGTTCATATATCAATGTATCAGGTTTTTTTGAAGTATTATGGCACATCAATGTTCGTGCTTCTTCCAATGGTAAAGAATTTTTGCCATTAAATTGCTGATTTTCTATCAAAAGCGATTCGCAAGTAGAAGTTATGTTGCTCATAAACCTAAAATCATGCAAGTAGTTTGGCGTGAAAAGGAGGCTAAAATCCTGGGGGGGTTGTGTTTAAGTGTTTTGTTATACGGGCCTCAAACGTTTACCAAAGCTACGTCAGACTG
This sequence comes from Solanum habrochaites, assembly GCA_027704765.1. NCBI lineage: Eukaryota > Viridiplantae > Streptophyta > Magnoliopsida > Solanales > Solanaceae > Solanum > Solanum habrochaites. The sequence goes on along the minus strand of JAKWJA010002389.1, from coordinate 49,242 downwards.
CTTATTTGAACCTTCATGTTCAACGGCTCTTAAAAACCAAAGCTAAAGAGTTATTGTTTTCGAATCAGTGCAAATAGCCCGGAAATAAAAACAATAAATGTTGCTTTTGTTGGATGTACTGCAAAATCTAGACACAACACTAACATAATAGCACAGCACATGTCTAGGATGTATGTGTGCGTTACGATATATTTTAAGACACCAACCTAGACTTGTAATGAACATCTCGGATTTGAATTTACTCGAGTTTCACTCTACTTGCTGCCAACTTCTCAATGATATTCGTAAGGTGTAGATGATCAAATCATATGACTTTTTCCACCAAAGAATGTTTGCCCATATTTGTTTTGAGACACATTAATAGCGCCATAAATTTCATCTTTATTCTGGAGTACATTACTTCTTAAGTACAACTGTGTGGGGACCATTTTCACTCTCTGTGATACATATCCTGCAAAGAATGAATGCAATGTTTGTAGGTGGGTTTTCTGTACGCCCACAACGCCCACCACGGACATGTATAGCCCATAAAGAGATTCTTAGCTTGTAGGGCGGTTTCAGCGCGCATTACTAGAAAGAATCCTGGAGAGTTGTGAAAACAGTACACACTCGTATTCTAGATCACCCTTCAGAAAAGAGGAGTTGTCAGCATCATATTGATACACCGAAAAACACAATTGTGAACACCAAATCTAAAACAACTCTTAATGTTCAAATCGGTGCCGCATGATAAAAGTGTTTTTCAAAAATTATACACTAGTGTGTGAAATCCTAGTGTGCGCGACAAGCAGAGAATTTTCCTTTTGTCGAAATGCTCAATCTTTCACTGCACTATTTGTTAGTAAACTACCCACTTGAACTATCACGTTCCTTCTTAGGTTAATCAACTAACGCTCACATAGAATTTTTTTTTTTCTTCAATGCTGCCATATCTATTTACATAGCATTTCTTCCATTTCATTTTTTTTTTCTCATAAACAAACAGGACTTTAAAGAAACAAGCAAAGCAGAATTAAAACAAGAAGTTTAATCACTTGTTAGAAATAACTGGGAATTTGGTGTATTTCTCTTGTTGATAGTCTAGTGGAAATGGCTCATCAGAAGAGTCGTGAAGGAAATGCAGCTGTTGTTGGCACTAGGAAGTTTCCAAAGAGTAGGATCTGTGCTTCAGGTTTCTTCGTGTCATCGATAGCATTTGATCTCAATACTTCGTTGCAATAATGTCCGAAAGGCATCCTACAGAGCTCATACACACATAGTCTATGTATTGATCACTTCTGTTTTTTTTTGTGACCCTTAATGCAATATATCGCCGAACTGTGGGACATGAAGAACTAAGTAAGACAATACGATTTCCAGATGTCCTTATCCAGCTTTGAATGAAAATTAACAAAGCAATATGCTATTTCAAAAAATTGTAAGGTTGCATTACCGCAGTGGTCTTCTTACTAATTTCAAGCTTTGGTAATTGTCGGTTCCAACAACTTTGGTGGAGACGGTTTTAGAGATAACTGCGGTGGAACAACAGCTTCTCCCCAAAAGTAATCTGGTAGGCGACCGTTTCTCTCTTCGGCAAGCTTTGATAGCCATTAATAAACATCGATTAACAACAGGAGCGCATCCCAAACGTAATCTGAGCCATATTTTGCTTTAATAGTGCTTCTATAACCATTTCCAATATGTGCGGTTCTTTCATTCGGCAACACTATTCTGATCCGGGTTGTGTATGTTGTGCTGTAAGTGCCTGAGAATTCAATTCTCATCACAAATACATAAAAAATTTATTAACAAGATTCACTACCTGTAGCGAGGTACAGGGTGATTTTTCTTCTTGGACACTTTGGTTCTATGCTAAGCTTAAATTTCTGAAATTCTTGAGAGGTTTTGATGAGAGAGTGGTAAAGAATTACCCAAGCTTTAGAAAGTACGGGTTGTAATTGCATTACGATAAACAAAAAATAAATACACGACTCTGTCCACGAGGGGTTGGGGTTCCATTTTTATGGGCCACACAAGTTTAGCGATGCACAGTTCGTGTGACAAGTTGTAGCCCTGCCATGATTTCCCTACCGGAAATTTATTTGTTTGGCCGTGGTTCCATAAATACATCCTCTCCACACAAAGAAAAGTCCATTGCTTTGTGGCAACCATAAAACATATATTTTTTAACCAAAAGTTTCAACCCAATTAACATATTAAACGTCCATAACATAAGGGCCTAGATAGTCTCATTCTTTCCATTGACAACTAAGGCAATTTTCCAAACACTGAAATATAAGGAGAAATTTTCTTTGTCTATAGATACATGATGCGAGATATATATGGGGCGTCGGGATTTTTATCTTTAGTATCAATGCTTGATCATTGCAAACACCATTTATATCCACTAGTAATCAATTGGCCCCCCCCCCCTAACACTTGACGGTTGTGAGCCAAGGGAACCTAGTGCACGTCATAAAAAGTTTACATTACCTCGGACAATTGTCTAATCTTTCAAAAAAACATTTCCCTTGTACGTGTGTCATCTCCTAGTCGCACTCAGAATTCTGTAACTCAATCAGATCTCTCAAAGGGAATTGAAACTGACATGTGAATGGGAGCACCCCTATCAATGAACACACAAAATTATCACTTTTAGTTAGTGGGGAAAGAGTCATTAATAAATAAATTATTCGTTAACCTTTTGAGTGGAAGTGGCCTTCCTTTGCTGTCTTTCTACTTCTATTAACAATCCATTCTCGTGTATGGTAAAATTTCTGCAGCATCGAGCATAGAATGTGCTTTTTTATTGACGTGATTCACCAACCTAGTGTCTACCTCTACCACCACATGACCGTCGACATGACACAGCAGCTTACGAGTGGTATCTTGTCTCGGTGTTATCTCGTTGGTTCTGCTTTTCCATCTGAAATAATGTACAGTTTCGAACTACACCGCACAGTTTGTTGGGGAAACGTGAAAAGGAGACCAATCTCACGAATCCAAAATGTGATAACTTCTCCCCTGAAACTTGAAAACATGGACCCAAACTAGGGACTTACTACGAGATTTAGTGTGTACATTCACTTAGCACGTGCCACGGGAAGCATTTGGGTGTGTCGTTCAAGAAAGATCTCACAACATTTCACTAATTTTTTCACCCTCTTTACTTATACCAAATCCCTAATTTATAAAAAAAAACCAAAAGATGGATTCAACTTGTATTGTCTGATAAAAAATATGGTTGGGACAAGAGATGAACATAAAGATAATACAATAAGAAGAACCGCATAGAGAAAACATGACTATTTATATGTGTTCTCTGAAAAAGTTGAGTGTACTAGGATTTGTACAATAAGCAGGACTTGATAAACAACAAACAACGTAGAGAATAAATAGTGGCACTATCGGATGCCCTATAGATCAACTAATGAAATTAATAAAGACATCCTTAATCCCTAAATTAAATCTCATTGCGTTAAAAGGCTCCTAAAAAAATTATGTGAGCAAGAACTATAGTGACTTTATAATTAGTCACATAAGTAGCATGAACAGTGACCTTAATTTTGGTGGTCGTCGCAACGCAGCAACAATGAACTTTAAAGCTTTGTGGCGGCAGAAGAAGTAGACAATAAACAGGTTATAAATTCAAACACAGAATACACACATTCATCCTATATGCACGCCTACATGATAATTTGGTCTATGTGATGTCATACGTTGTATTATGTTCTGTAGAGATATGTGTGTTGTTACTTGTTGAATTTTATGAAATGTTATCAGTTGTCTACGTGTCGACACTCATAGTTGGAGGAAATTTGTGTAGTTTTAGGTGACGAATCGCGCTGATAGGCCAAGTTAATTGTCATGTTTAATTATTATGTCATTAGAATGTGTTAGCTTTTAATCTAAGCGGAAAACTTACGTTACTCATGAAGCGACCCAAGGTAGTTTGTTGACATCAATCTTGGATGCTAAAAAATCTAATGGCATCAAAGGACTATTAATCATACCATTAAATGTTCCCGGACAAGAGGACGACCCTACTAAAGAAAAATTCAGTAGCATGATCGCAAAACTCAGATAAAAAATCATTTTATTCATAATATCTAGGTATGTAATAAACGCCAGCAATTTTAGCATATCTACTGTGTAAAAAAAATTAAATGTTTTTCTTACCATCACTACAACTACATAGTATCAGTTCTGGCATGTTTTTAAATATTTTAGGCACATGCTCTATTATGAGTGATATTAATATCATTAGTTATTGTCCCTCTAACATCACTGTTTCGTATTTATTTAAATTACTTCCTATTTAAAAAACATAATTTTGCGATAAACAACTCAAGTATTATAAAACTCAGATGGTATTTGTAGAAGTTTTTGTCAATTAAATTAGCACTTAAAAGTATAGTAACACCTAAAACAAAAAAATCATAAATGCAAAATCCATACTAATTACAAAAATAATGGGATTGCATACTCAATCCATTTTGGACAACTATATTAACTCCAAAGATTACAAGGAAAAACTGTCAAAAATCAATAATTAAAATGACCTATAACGGAAGTATGCGTTATATCTTATAGCATTAGGTTTAACGGTTGTTGAACGTATATGTTAGAAATTTCTCTTTAATTTACCGACAGAAGAAATTTGTTTTCTCCCCCAGAAGCTTCGTCAAATAACATCGTTCTAACTCATACCTAGGACAAATACAGAAAAGTCGACTAGTAGAATTGATGAAAAAAAAGATGTGATGGAGTCGTAGGCAGTAATTGAATTGGATTATAGGAAGTTGTCTTTGTAAGCTACCAAAATTTTCTAATGGACCTGAGAATCATCATATAAATTTATTTTAGTTTTGTCACAAAGTTTGAAGAGTTTCATACATTATTTTTCATATGTGGTAAATTCAAATTTATGTTAATTATAAATTTCGAAGAGTCATACATAATGTGAGCTTTTTCTACTGTAATTATCGCTTCAACTTAATTAATTATAAGTTATAATTACATCATAACAAAAATTGAAAAAGCTGAAAGTGTGGTTGTTGACTTGTATTCTAGCAAATATATAATGAATATTAATATCTTTAAGAAAAAAAATCTAATTTATAAATATTTATATAGGAGGGGAAATTGGCCGCAATGCAACTTTGAAGGTTGGAGCTGTTGGTGTATCTGATACGTCACAAACATACTTAGAACGAAAACTTGAACATCTTTGTAAGGAGGCAAGTATTTAAGAACATTTCACAAACTTCAGAAAAATTAAAACTATATTAGCGCACTTGAATTAGAAACAGTAAAAAAAAATCGAAATATTTTTTCTTAAGAAGAAGTGTTGTTAATATGTGCTAAAGAATCTTAACTGATTCAAACAAACTTTGCAGAAAACACGAAGGTACCAAGTTAAGAACAAGTCAAGAACAAAAGAATGGAAGAACTGAAATCATCACAACTCTAATGTTTGTAAACCACGTACAGAATCTGAAAAATTATTTAACGGAAAAAGACCAAGTCCCACTGAAGTCACAAGTGTCCCTTAAGGAAATTATCCCCTCTAGTATCCGATGGTTTGATTGGAATATGGACCTCCCAGGTAAAAGATTTCAATCCCCCAGAGTATAGATACAAAAACTCCGAGTGACAGCGAACCACTCAACGGCATAAAAGTACATTAGAGAGACTAGATATAGTAGTTGACAGAAGAAGTCATTAAATACTATTTAATAAAATGAGCTGAAATCCCTCAATTTATAGAAAAAACAAAGGGAGGGCGAAAAGGGACTTATTGTGCTGTACCAGAAGGTCACAATCCTTGGAAAAGTTACAATCTTTCATGAAAGGTCGTCAACCTTTCATTAAAAGTCACAAAACCATAAAAGTCACACACTTTTCATAAAAAGTCGCACAAACTTTTCATAAACGCCACAACTTTTCAATAAAAGTCACAAAATTTAACAAGTCACAACTCTGCATAAATTCGCAACTCTTAATTTTTTCAATCACACCTTAAAATCCAACATCCCCGCATTGAAATGGGAATGATCGAGACAAAGAAACGGACAAGTATGCTTACCTACCAAGCATGTTTTATTGCATTGGATAAAGTAGGTTTTCACCTTGGACTTTCCGTAGTGAACATATGTCAGATAATACTTGGGTGTAAATCGGTAGTATGCGATGATCTTTGAACCGTTCTCGAACTTGGGTGTGATACCTAGAGAACAGACATAGGGCCCACGAATATAACCATTTACCATTTATGGTCTTAGTTGTGTTCGTTTTAGCCATGAACATGCTTCCTAGTTTCATGAGTGTATAGAGAGATTGGCTTTTGACAAATCATTTAGATTTGAAGCGAGCGTCTTACACTTCACACTCACATAGTGTGAGTTTCTACCGTGTATCGTGTAGATACCATTTATTTGGTCAACTCTGCCAAACTTAGTCAAATCATTAAAACCATAAGCTGTATGAATCATACAACAAGCCTAATGTGTGTCCTTTCCCGAGCATTGTCTTCATCATGAGATGATTGAGTTTTTGCACTGCGGAACCGTATTCACAACTTTGTTTTTACTCCTTGAATCTAGTATTGGGATTCTTCAATTTGCATCACTATATCATTCGAATATTGGTTGGATAATAGTATTATAATGCAGAATTAGTCTTTAAGTATATTTTTAAAAATACTCGCAAAGAAACTCTATGTCTATGTCATCTAAGATAATGTTTTGAGATCACTTGTGAACGGACTCAGTATTACATAGCAAAGCTATATCTGATCGCGACACACTATATGAATACTCATGAGCTTTCCTCAAAATCATCAGCAATTCCAATTGAGAAGTCGCTTTCGTTTCACTCTATTTGAAATGCAAAGCTCACAATTGTTATTGGACAGTTGACAATATTGACCTATCAACTAGTTGGAAAATATGGGATTTAAAGTACATTGGTTCAATGCAATGAGACGTGAAAATGCTAACATTATGGGTGAACTTCTATGAATTCTTAATCTCAGATGCATTAGCAACTCAGATAAATTTTCAATTTCACTTGCTTTTAAGCATATAGTAAGTAACCTTTGTGTCATTAGTGCTCTCTATTGCTGATTCGCAGTAGTCAACAATATCCAAATACAAACAACGGACCGTATGATTTTAGGTGAACCAGTTATCACTCCATCATATTCAATCCAGTGTCCAACAATGGTTTGAGATGAATTCGTATTGTTTGGTGCTTCCATAATGTGAAGATTAACATGAGATCATACTTTCTTTATTACCAGGGTTACTACCCGCAAACCCTCGTGAGTTGGTGTCCATGTAAATTTCTTCCTCCAATTCTAAATTTATAGAAAAGTTCTAATTGTTAACATGTCGATTTGGATGAATTTGGAGTTCATATACCAACAATAATAATTTTGCATCCTGGATGGATGTAATTCTGATTACTAAACGAGTATAATATATAGCGAGCGAAGATCAAATCTTAGTTTTTTTCCAAAGCCGTTCACACAAAGCTTTGACTTATATTTTTCAACAGTTCCATCACCTGCTATTTCTTTTTAAAGCTTCATTTTGAACACCCAAGGGTTATTTTCTTAGGGATAAGATCGATAACTTTCAATATTGTTTATTGACACCATCTTTCCAAATGATTGATCTACAGAAAGACACCGAAAATAATGTTAAAAATAATACTTCGAAGAAAGAAATGTCCTTTTAACAGTTTCTAAGCCTCTGAATCACTTTATTAAGTACATTATCCGTTCATTCCTAGGCTTTGAAGACCCTTCTCAGACTACTCAGTTCTAATTTTACAGTTCCACAATAACATAGGTCCTATTTGAATTCTTTTAGGAATAGTGTCTTGGGACTTAACGATCTGTGGATACCCCCACACTTTTGAAACATTCAAGTTGACAATTTCCTTTCTTTCAATTTCTCTATGGAAAAGATTTTATTCTGATCAAACAATGAAAAATCGCTTTCTTTCTAAAAGGACAAAACTTTTTGTGATCACTTTGCAGTAAGGATATCCTCCACACAATTTTGGTAAACCCAAACTTATAAATAACGCATCTCAATTTCTTTCAACGTTCGATTTTTTACTTTACAAACATATTCTGGCACAATGAAGATTTATACTGATCTCAGCATTCAATCACGCTTAATATTTTTTCACACTGATTGCAAACTCGATTATTACATTGTTAGACATTTCATTGCTTCTGATCCTGTTACCATTAGCCAAATAAGACATTTTTTTTTTTAGTCAATTTCTAATGAAATTAGGTCAATAAAGTAACGCAAACTACTTTTTTCCCACCCCACCCCATGAGATGGTTGATGGTTACTTCATATCAAAATGTCCGGTAAATCAATTTCTAAGGGTTTCTAGAATTCCTTTCAAAGGATTAAAGAAGCTCAAAATAATTAGATTCCACAAAAACTTAACATTTTTATTACTGCACTAAAGTTAGAGCAAATACTAGAGGTTGATAGTTTCTTACAAGGTTTTGTATAAACGACATGCCCAAAAGGTTAAGGTCACAAACATTGAAATCAAGGCACGTAAGAAACAAATAAAAAGCATTGGTTTGAATCGCTCTTTGCGGACGGTAGGTATCCTCACTAATATTTTGTTCCTCTTATGAACAATTTTTTGGTGTAAAACATGTTTAGAGGTGTCAAATTATCCTAGTCAGAAAGAAATTTCCATAACTTTCATGTGATTGTTATTAAAGATCTACTACCGATGAACCAAAGTCTCATCGGGTGCAATAAGAGGACAATATAGTCCAACTGTTATTTTTTACATAAACATACCAACATGAATATTATTCACCAATATTGATGCTATGCAAAATACTTTTCTTTAATAGGACAATCTTTTCATGAAAAAATAACAAATTTTAAGTGATTTGTCCCCATAAAAAGAACACAATTATTTTGAACAAGTCTTATATTAATTTGGATGTTATACTAGTCATGCTATATACTAATAATAAGAGAAATCAACAACCACAATATCAACAATACTCCAAGAATTTTAGCGGTATAACAAACACAAAAGTATCATTTAAATGTTCATATTTTTTGCTCAAGTTAATTAGGACACCAAGTCTAATCATAAGAAACCTAACCCCAAGCATTTCATCAAATGTGATCGCAAACAGTTTTTTCTTCAAGTATTTGAAAATCAGTTTTTCCTCATATTTTAATGTTGGAAACATATTGTAGGAAAGAGTTATAATGTTGCAATTCTTTTGGCCAAGATTTACACAATGTCAAAGTTCATTCCATAGAAATAACAAAAATGACAAATTGTATATTCATTGGTATTATTTTTCTCTATCATAAATAGAGAACATACCATCTAGTATTTTAAATACTAACAATAAGGACAAAAAGAAAATTGGAAAATTTATTTCTATAGTACATTGAAAGTTTATAGAAAATCAAAAGTACAACAGACTATTTGTGATAGTTTTGAGTTCTTCCAAAACCAATTGCATAGTCCAATTTATCGAAGAGTATAAACACAAAAGTTTTAAGTTACAAAAATAGAAACTTAACTTCTCAGGAGTCCAAAAAATACAAAAGTTTTTTTTTTCTCCAAACAGGAAAACACACATCTTTCACATAGGAGCAATGTTTTTCTTATCAAATAGGACTTCCAACTATAACATTACTGACATACTAATTGATCAAACAAAAAATGCATCTTCATTTTTTCAAACTTAAAGACTTTAAAAAGCAACAAAATTGCGAAGGAAAATCATTCCACAACATATGGTTTGCAGATCTTTTTCCAAAGATACACATATAAAAAAAAATAAAACAAAATCAAAGATGATAACTCTTTAAAAAAAATATTTTCCTCTTAGATAATTAATAGAGGTTCCTCCTAGTATCTTTAAATGGAATACTATAAAATATTTTTGTTAACATTTCACTTCGTCTTTGCTAAAACAAAGCAACGTATTATGGAGAAGCTACTGCAATTCATCTTCTAACTTCCATGATCAGATTCTCTCAAATGAGTAGAATACAAAAAATACTAAACGTTCTAATAATTTCCTTTAAGATGCTGTTAATCTGTATACCAACCTATTAGAACAAACTTTGAACATCTTGTAAGAAACAAATTTTAAGAACATTTTGCAGCAATAGAAAATTAAACTAGTAGCGAAACAGTGGAATCAAAAAAACAGATAAAAAAATATACCGAAATATTTTTCTAAAGAAGAAATGTTGTTAATATGTGTCTAAAGAACTTACTGATTCAAACAAACTTGCGGAAACAACGAAGTTACCAAGTTATAATGATCAAGGAAGAAACAAAAGAATAGAAGAACGAAATTAATTCACAAATCTAAAGTTTGTAACAACGTACCAGAATGTGAAAATTATTTAATAGGAAAAAGATCAAGTCCACTGAATTAACAGTGTCCCTTAAGGAAATTTCCCTATAGTATCGAGGTTTGATTGGAATATGACCCTCCAGGGTAAAATTGATCTCAATCACCAGAGTATAGATACCAAAAACTCGATGTAAGCGAACCACTTCGACAGAACGGCAATAAATAAAGTACACTTAGATACAAGATTTAGTCGTGAAGAAGAAGTCCAAATACTATGTAATGAGAGAATCCCTCAATGTATAGAAACAAAGGATAGTGCGAAAAGAAAAGGTTCTTATTGTGCTTACTAGAAAGGGCACAAACCTTTGGAAAGTACAATCTTTCAGAAAGTCGTCACCTGCATTAAAAAGTCACAACTTTCCATAAAAGTCGAAACTTTTAGAAAAATCCACACCTTTCAAACTAGTGACACCCATTTCATAACAAGTCACAAACTCTTCATACAGTCGCCCCTCTTCATTTTCCATTCACACATTTTAAAATCCAACAGGAGCTGCGCAATTATAAATAGTATATGATTAGAGTAGTTTTACCCCCCTATGGACACATAGGATTATTCTAACTTTGTCACTCCTAAATCACAAGATTGGATATGCAAAATGTAGCTATAGACAAGTTCCTCCCTAAGATACTAAACTACCTAATAATAGTAGAACACGTTAAAGAATCGACAACAACTATGTACTCTATTCAACAGGATGTTTAAAAATCGATACTTAAAAAAATTGACAAATGGGCATCACCCTTCATATAGAATCTATTTCCTCATCCTAATAGATGGTTCTCACACCTTTGATGCTTTGACCAACCAGTCAAAGACGCAGGAATTCGACAATAGAAAGTCCTCCGCACCTATATTTGTAGAATAGCGTTCAACTTAGTAACGAAAATCTCTATGTGCATGCAAATTCTTGCCCTACTGATTAACACCGCCCTCAAAGTACTGGTCTTTCATTCAAAATAAAACGATTTTTAGGAAGTGAGAATGATAAATAAAAATTGTTAAGAACAGCATTAACACAATGTGTGTGTATGCAAAGATACAATTAACTCTTAAATGTATGCAAAAATACAAATAAACTATGTATATTAAATACAATGACTTCTGTGGGAGTTTCTCTAACGGACAACCATAACATAAGATATATAGTGATGATACAACGATCTACCTCAGGCTGCCAACGCATTCTATACTGACCAAAGGTAGAAGACCTATACGGCCTAATGGATCTACTAGTCTACAGTGAAAAGGGTTCATCCAAAAAGTACGAACCTTTTGTACCCGTGGCGGCTACATGGTTTTATGGAGATGTGAGTTACTATACTTATGTTCGTCAGCAATTGAATGCTAAATATTACTCTCAAAATATAGTGACTCTTATGTTTTAAAAGATCTTTTTCTGTGAATTAAGATTGTGCTCAAAACTTAGCTCAAATCTTAGTTTCCGTGCATCCTTCATTTCATGAATCTATAACTCTTTTATTACAACTAGCCCGAAGACTCTTTGAAAATCCCAGCTTCCATTCTTATTTAAATGTAAAATTATTTATTTTAAAAACATTATGGGAGTATAAGTATAAAGTTCACATAAAATATTGGAGGAAAGGAACTTCAACATCATTCTTTACTAAATCAAATACTAAGTCTTTTAAAAAAAGATTTAAAACATGCTAACAAACTCTTGAAAAACTTTAGAAACTTTGCTTTGACTTGCTCTTAACTTCTAGACGTGGATTACTGATCTTTACTTCCTTTAATTGGATTTATGGATTCAATGTCAGAATCATGCTGCATGGCTGCTTTCAGAATGTTAAGAATAACTTAGAGTGTTGGAATCACACTAAGTAAGAAACACTAGGTACATGCACTTAAAAACTAGTTCACGAAATGTGACTGTGCAAAGAATGAGGCGAACAAGTTGTAACATTAAGAAAAACAGTCTAGTGAAAGAAACCTGGTGATAGTCTTTAAGAATGTGAATAGTGGACATATGCATCCCAAGCCCAATATTGAATGAAAAATGTTGGGGCATGTATAAAAATTGGCTAAGGGGGTATAAGCCACTTTCTATATCATACCAAAAAAGTAAAATATTGGGCATATTAGAAAAGATTGGCTATAAGGGTGTTAGCAATTTTCTAAGATTAAGGAGCTCCTTAAGAAATATACCTGCAATGAAGACCTAATCGAAAAACATTTATTTTCAGTATTGGCACACAAAATACTAGGCATCCAGTGATCAGCCTAGTACCATTAGCACATGATCATTTAAAATGATCATGTAGATAAACAATGTCGAAGGAACATAGGAGGATCTTGGGACACTAAGTAACATTACCAAATGAACCATAAATAATAGTAAGTTAGGAAGTGCCGAACAACAAGATGCAAGCACATGTGCAAGACATGTGAAGAACGTTATCAAAAGAGAGAAACACCCTAACGAATGCGGTTAGGGCTATGTTCTTAGGGGGAAAAATGTGCCAAAGGACTACTTATGTGGGGACTAACCTCCCTTATCATTTCTAGACTCAACCAACTGCACTTCAATAACTAAATAACCCTGGACTAACGAATGGGACCCCTATTAGTGCACCCGACAACCTAGGACCAAAACCGGGTTACATCACCTAGAGAGTACGAGTTAAAGAACAACTATACTAACCTAGGATGGTCCACAAAAGGTCAGTTATGGTCCTAAAAATTAGGTGTACTTTGTTAGGTTCAAATATTCTTTAAAAATTGAGGTGTACTTCTTCCTCATCTTCTCCTCCTTCTTTTCTTACCTCCTTGGGTATTGTATCTCTTCCTTAGAAGTTCGGAAATATGTCGTTACTATTACTCTTCAGTTGTTACTCTTCCTCACAAGTCCTCCATACTCTCTCATCTTTCTGACCCTGTAATCGTTTTTTCGACTAGAAATGTCTAAGTTATTTTTTTGATAAGACTTTATAACTTTCAAAGTTTTTTTCATAGATTAATGAACAATAAAAAGTCTTTAGGTGTTCAAAAATAATAATCGACTTAATGGGTGTGTATTATTTATCATTTTGAAAGAAAATCAGCAACTCAAAAATCCTTATTTTGAGGAAATGTATATGTAAGTTATCATTCAGTGAAAAGTATTTTTTGTATATTATTTTTTTTGAGGATTTTTTTGATATGATTTTAGAAATCTAGTGTTGTTCAGGGGCGGTCTAAATAATTTAGCGTAGGTTGCACATTTTAGTAGATACTTGGTCAATGTTGTCACATATAGATTAAAATGTTGCAATTATCTGTAAACGAGTGTCATCATAGATGATCTTTTGCACATAGATGTAGATGTTGCGCAACAATCAGGTTACAATGGACCAAACATAATGTTCATTTATCGCCACAGGCTATCCATCGGTTTTGCAACATATCGCTATTATTATTTATAAAAATGTAAGATCTCAATAGTTTTTTTTTTACTTTCTAGATGAAATGATACAGAAAAGTTTCATCCATGACAAACAACCAATCTCTAACATGAAATGCTCTTTGTGTCTATATGAATAATGTGGAAGCAAAATGATTGTCTTGTATATTGATGTGCAAAGATTCAAGAAGACTTCGGACAGCCGTTGAAATGTAAGAGGTGGAAAAAGTCTATTCTCAAAAACTTATATGATTTGAGAAGAGAAGACAGGGAGAAGAAGGTACAGAAGGTAAGTAGGAGAAGGAAAATTGATGAAGGAATACAAAGGAGGAGAAGGATAGATAAGCAAGAACTAGGAGGGATAGAGAGAAAGCGAGAAGGAAAATGAAATAGAAGGATAGAAGGACAGTAGGCAAAATCAGGAGAGAGGAGAAGGAGAAGGAGAAGAAGGACAACGAGAAAGGCGAAGGAGAAGAAGAGAAAAAGACAGGGAGAAGGAGACGGGAGAAGAAGCAGAACGGCAAAGGAGATGAGAAGCACAAGGAAAGGAGAAGAGAAGGGTTTGACGCACGACAAGCAAAAGAAAAAGCGAAAAAGATAGGGAAGAAAGTCAAATTTGGCGATTGTTATGTGAAAATATCCATTTGATGGTTTAACATTAAACGGAGAGTGTCCAATGACGTAAATCATCCTCTCGCAATGGGATAAACGAAGGCTTTACAGCACCATGCAAAAAAAATTAAAGTAACGTAAGGACGTTCACACTTAATTAGAAAAAATTTCTGCGTCATCCAAGTAAATAAGATTGTATAAGATTACAACAATGGCATAGGAAAAAAAACAAGGAGGATTACTACTTAGTAATTTCTCAAAACTGAATTGACAACTTGTTTTAGTAGATGCATTTACAAATGATAAGGCTGGTTGTCTACGTAATATCTCAACCCAATAGGTGCATGGAATGATGAGGTAAATTCCTAGCCGAATTTATATTATGCGTTTAGTACATTTAATAATACAATAAAATTGATACACTTGTTTCAATCTATGTGTGAGTCATGGAGATGTCATATTATACGATTTGGTAAGAGTAAAGCAGAGATCATTCTAAATATCAATATACACACAAGTTGTTTTTTTCAAACATACATTGATAATTCTATTGAATATGAGGATAAAATCATTGCATTAATGAAAGGATATGCTATACCTTTTGGAAATGTTTGGGCAACTTGACGATGAGTTTATGTCCCTGTAAATAGTAAGCGGAATTCCATTGGGTCTGCTAGTCGTGGCTGAAGAAACCCGTGCATAAAGGATGATGCCAAGTCGCTCAAATAGGTTAATAGAAAAACTAATTGTGGAATTTGTTGCTGCATATTTGAGTATTTTGAGTGATGGATTACACGTACATTTTATGTAGAATATAATGACACCCTTCGTTGGAGTATTCTTCATCCTATGGGAATTATGTTTAAAATGTTTTTATAGTTTATTAGATTTCGTTTTAAACAAATGTGCAATTAGGGGGAAAGGATCAAAATTATATGTAGGCAACGAGGAAATCATCTGTAGCAACAGATGGTATATGCGTCGCAACATATGTAATGTCTGTTTGTAGTAATAAGCACGCAAAATTATATATGGCAAGCACTATCCTAATATTAGGAACATATAGATATATGTGGTTAAAATATGTCACAATTTGTCCTCATTAAAAAAATAACCCAATGGCTTTCGTTTTAATGTCATTTTACTCTTCCCTTTCTCCTACATTATTCTCTTCTATAAAAATGTGTAAGTTTCTATACAAAGATTATTTATTGATTACGAATAATTAATTTAAGTTTCCCTCTACTTTACTAGTACCGACACTTCTTCTTCTCTCTCTTTTCCATCCTTCTTTCACAGATCATCTTCTATTGCAAAGGCGGTGTGTGTTTCATCATATTTATACTTTTTTCTTGATATATATCGTCCAAGTAATATTCATTAGGGTTTTGAAATGCTTTGTGGCTTATCTCCTTATTGGCCCTATTTGAATGTGTTTATAGCTCATTTCGAGCTTTTAAATTTTTAATGTTGTGATTGCAGATAGATACAAATATAATGGCTCATGTCAAAGAAACGTGGATATTTTAACCTCTAACCAAACAAAGATCCAAAAGAAGCGGCTAGTCTAAAATTGTAGGAAGCGGAACGAAATACTACTCTTTTAGAAAATATTGCAACTGAAGCAGTTTCTTTCTTCTCAAGCAGAATAAATTTTGTCAAAGGCAATTAACAAAGACACGTGCGGAGGAAGGAAGATGGGAAACAATAAGGAGTTGATGAACAAGGGAAAAATAGATGAAAGGTAAGGAAGAAGAGGGAAAAATAGCAGAAGTAGTAGTTGTGCATAACAAGAAAAAATAAATGGAAGGTCATGAAGAAGAAACAAGAAAATTCATGAGGAGATTCAATGTATGATGGTGATGATGGGATTAAAATAATCAATGCAAACACTTTCTGTGACAACCTGTTTAGTCGGTTCGAGCAGTAGAACTATTTTTTATAAAAACTGACTGGATCGATGGATCACGCGACGGACCTTGATGGACTCCGTCGTCCCATACTTGTGTAATTTGTTCTGCTGCTCTCCTCATTACCCTCGACGACAAGTAGGACGAATCGTCAAAGGAATGACGGCCTGTCGAGGGTCTTCCTTCCAAAACACTTCAACTCTGAAATCGGGACAGGATCGACTTTCTGAACTTCAGATGGAAACTTTTTTTGCAGGCAGGATCGTCTAGATACGACGGACCGTCACAAGTTGCGTAAACCTCACTACTAATTTAACTCTCTGAACTTTGGGAGGCCCTGCCAGGAAAGCCCGTCAGAAACGACGGACCATCAAAGTGCGTTAAACTCTACCCGTGGGTCGGAGTCCGCTAAAATTTTAATGGGTGTTTGGACTATTCAGATTATAAGTTTGAAATTATGGGGCAGTTCATAATTTAGTTGACTTGGGGGGTTAAAGAGATAAAGAAGAGAATAGGGAGATAAATAGTGGGTACATTTATCCAAGGATTATATGATAATTAGGGTAAAAGAGAAAAAGAAGCTGCAGAAGAAAAAAAAAATAACCGAAAGGTGAGGAGAACGAGCAAGAGAGAGAGAACGAAGAATGAAGAAGCAAGTGATTAGAATTCGATTGAAAAGGTTAAAGGCATTGGGAGGTAGCTCGCTTGATCAGATCATCCGGTAGGGTAGGTGTATGTTTTTATGTGATAGATAAAACTCGAGGATAGCGACGATATGTATTGGGTGGGATTGTAAGTCTTCTAATATACTTGATTGTGTATTGTATGTTTGTTGCTTGTGCAGTTGTGGTTGGTTATTAGAATGATGAGATTGTTGAACCTTTAATCTTAAATCCTCTCTGTTAAGATGACGCTTGACATAAAGAGCCTTGATGAAAAAAATAATGAGAAAACTTTATCGGAGGTCACGTTTGGACGACGGAAGATATTAGATCAGGAGGGTCACGTTCCGGACACGTTAGTAGGGGATCGGGTGTTTACCTTCCGACACAGTATATGGGATCGTTGGTTCACGTTACGACACGGTTAATAATAACAGAGAAGAAGGCATCTTGAATTAGGTTATATACTCAAATTTGAAGAACCTATTTACCTGAAATTGGGTATGGTGTGGGCGATTGAGTCCTGCATAGGTGTGATTGGTGTTGTTGCCAATGGTTCTTGTACTTGTGTTGCGTCACCTGAGTTAAGTATTGTAGTTGATTTTCTATTATTTAGTTACATATTGCTTCTATTTGAGTTGGCCGCTGATACCAAATCAGTACTTGTTCCGCTGTAATGACCACCTACTTGTATTTTTTCTTGTTGTTTTTGTGGAGTGCAGCAGGCCACCAACGACTTCGACTCGCCCTCAAACTCTAGCAAGTCTCAGCACATAAGATTTCAGCGGTGAGCTATTATTCCTAGCTCGTATGGATTCTATCCCTCACGTCTTGATGTCTTTGAAGTTCGGACATGATGACCATTTTTTAAATATTTTAGCTTCTAAAATACTCTTAGATTTAGGAAATTTGCGGATAGATGTCTGATGTGATGTCTTCCAGATTTTGGGATTAATAAATATTAAACTTTAGAAGTTTATTTAATTTATGTACTTAATAAGTTTTGATCTTCCGCAGATTTTAGACTACTTCAATGATCTACGGGAAATGTTGCGGTTTAGATTTGTGGTTATCTCACCTAGGAGGGATAAGGCTGGGTGCCACTGCGCCGTTTTGGGGTCGTGACAAACTTGGTATCCATAGCGGTTAGGTTGTTGGTCTTATCACATATTAAGCACGAGTCTAGTAGAGTCTTTTGCGGAATGTAGGTGAGCCCTATTTCTGTGGAGAGGTATAGCGACTTTAGGAAAACTCCATTCTTTTTTAGTTCGGCTGTTACTTGGATCACAATGGATCTAGGTTATAAAAAATTGGTTATTCTGAATCCTCACCTATTTCGCAGCTGATGTTAGAACTAGAGCAACAACTGTGCAAACACCAACACCGGCAAGATAGGGTGCGTCTGAGCCACCATTGGGGGCGGTAGCCGAGAGGGAGCAGTGGAAGAGCCGGGTAGAGGTCGCCAGTGAGAACGCCCTCTAGGGGTAGAGGACAAACACCTGGTCAAGCTAGTATAGGGTGGTGACTCCTCCACCGAATGATGAGGTAGTGAGAGAGGTGTGAAGAAGGGGAAAACGAGCGGGTTCAAGAGGAGGAATTACAACCCCAGCCTACCCAGAGATGGATATTAACCAGGTTCTTACTATTCTTAGCGGGGTTATCTGATCACGGCCAGACACCTCCAGTGTTTCTGCACCAGCACCTCAGGTTATGGGAGTAAAACAGCAGCTGCTGTGGTCCCCGCATGGATGCCTGATATACCGTGTTTCACTGTATAATTAAAATTTTCTACTTGTTAATCCTCCTTAAGTTTAGTGTGTCCGAAAGCCTTTGTGGCTAATTTTGATATAAAGTTTCCTCTTTGTTTTGCAGGAAATTTGTCAAAGCTGAATGCGGAGAGGTTTGAGACGAAAAAGCAGAAGAGCCCACTACGGAGCTTATGGAATGGTCCGTCGGCTGTACGGTCCGTAGGTTGGCAAGTAGAGAAGCTGATGAGGAAGATGGGGAAGTATGACCAAGTGTTGGGATTACGAAGCTTGTGAGAGTCCGTCATGGCTATATGACCGTCCGTCCTGACAGGTTGTCGTGAAGATCAGGAAAGTGGATCCCAGTACGGTGATTCCAGGTTTGAAGTATTTTGAAACGAAGAACCTCGAACGGACCGTTATGTGCCTATGAAGGTCGTCACACTGCCGCGAGGGGGAATGAAGAAAGCAGCAAAAAGAAATTGACACCACGTAGGGGATGAGAGTCACGCGGCCGCATCGCGGTGGTCGTCGACCCAGCCGCGTGTGTGGCAGGATTCAGTAATTAGAATCCTTGTTTAATTAGGTTTTTATTTTTATAAATAGTTCGAACAACGTCCGTTTTGATGTAGACTTCTGGGGCGATTAGACAATCTAGTATAGACTTGGTGATTAGTGTTTTTGATTTTGGGAGATTCTTACAAGTGATTTTTGGTGATTAATCAAGAAAATTTCTGGAACTTTTTTTTCTTT
The DNA here is from genome assembly GCA_027704765.1 of Solanum habrochaites. Lineage (NCBI taxonomy): Eukaryota > Viridiplantae > Streptophyta > Magnoliopsida > Solanales > Solanaceae > Solanum > Solanum habrochaites. Next base: position 29,733 of record JAKWJA010002389.1, on the reverse strand, counting down.
CTCATTGAAGTAAGTACATGAATCTTATTTAATATATTTGAATCTGTGGGTTTAGGCTATGAGGAACTAACTCCAGAACTAGGGTTGTGGGAAACCATAGGAAAATAATGAGATAAAACCCTTGCTCTAAAATAACAATGCTAGAATAGTGTCTTGCATGTATAAAATTCTTTCAGCTTAGAAGTCTTTGTACCGGCAGTGATCAACAGTGTTAGAACTCGCCTTAATGCTAACTGCGGACCAAGGAGGTTAGATAATAGGAAAAGAATTATAACATAGATAGTGTTAACTGATCTAATAGGGCTAAGATATTGATTGGTACGAGGTAATAATAGTGCAAAATACGAAGACGAGGCTTAATATGAGGTAAGATTAGGTTAGGAAAGCACACACGGTAGAGGACCCAAGTGCGGAGTGAGATTTTTTAGATGCCGGACCAAGGATTTAGAACATACATAACTTATCCTTTGCATGCAGAGAGTACTAGGAAAGGAAATTGTTATAGTTATGAATTATAAGTTATGAACCTGTGGGGAGACACCGGAACCCTAGTTTACTGTGATGTATGATTAAAATTAAACTTTCAAAATTGTAAGTGTCTCTTTCAATTCGTTAGTTAGATTTTTACTTCATTAGGAAATACAAACCCCCCTTTTTATGTTTTTGACTTTCTAGGAAGTCATCAACCGAAAACAATAGTAATAACAAGTGAAGTAAGTCTAGACTATTGTCCTCGTGGCACGATCAAACCTCACAGTGTGAGTTATTTACTTGACGCGGACCACTTTACTTCTCATTTGAGAAGTAAGTGTGAGCGCTATCAAACGTTGGCGCCGCCTGCCGGGGATTTATCTTTTAGATTAACTTGGAACTTATTATAAAGTTAGGTAAGTCTATTGTCTTGATTTTACTTTGTTTGATTTTTTTTTATTCTTTAAGAACTATGCCTCCTTGTATGCCAAATACAGGAGAGGAAGAGAACCCTTAGTTCCCTACGATCACGAGCTTAGAGGTACAATGAGCATATAATTGAAAACTTGGGAACAATTTGAGGATCCAAACCAGAAACATCCAGATCCAGGGAGTCATGGGTTCAATGTTACCCAACGCTCTCGGGTTGAACATCAACAGAGGGGACAATTCCGTTCACCTGCCCCAAGCTACTACAGAGGTATGATAACATAGCGACTCGGTGGGACTTGTCTTGCCCCCTCTACCCACAGGCCCCACAGTTTTGTGGTGACTAGTTAGCCTGGAGTGCATATACTCACTGCCAGAGGTTTGTTTTCATGGCTACCTTCTGAGGCGTCCACATGCCCATATAGCTAAGGTAAGGTCAGTGGTAAAAAGTTGTGTGGGGGGCCTGTTTAGATCTAGATGTAATAGGTCTCAGAGTGGTCCCTTCTACTAACGGGAAGAGGTGCTATGTGGTTTGACTGAGTCCATACAACTCCATCTTCAATTGGAACCAATACGGGATTTCCAGGCTTAGCACGCTACTACCGTCTCTAAGAAATTAAACCACAAGACGGGGAATAAACTTGTGGCACTACTAGGAGAGTCAGTTAGTAGTTCTTGGGAGAGATTCACATCCTTCTTGAGGAGTGTCCCAAATCAACGTCATGGATGAGGAGTCACTGAAGAATACTTCTAAGCGGGACAGGATGATAACAATAAAAGCGGTGTTGGACACTATAGCGGTGGATCTATGGAGGAATGCCCTATTGAGATTGCTGTGTTTTTTTTGATGAGGAAATTAAAGAGTGATCTCCGTGTAAAAACAAAGGCTTGTGTATAGGAGTCGTTACAGGGAGAAACACATTCGCCCACTTCGACCCCACAGTGTTAGTCCCTCACAAACACAGCCACAGATGATATTCGTGAAGAAAGTCTCAGAGGAAGAACGAGCTTGGGTTGGTTACAAAAACATGTCACGGGGGTGCAGAAAAATTAATGCTGCAACTACTTGGCTAACACCACCACCTCAAAGTGATGAGTGACATATGCAGAGGAAACTTATGCAGTAAATGAGCAGACGGGGGGTTTCCGACAAGCGCCCAAGGCTCGAATCAGGAATTGGCGCCAAGTTCAAGGGACACCAACGGTCCGGAACTATGGGAACTAAACCGTGAGGGTATTATGTCCGAGATGGAAAAATACAACCGCGACAACAAACTTAATAGGGGATAACTTGCTAAAGAAACGACAGGAATGGGGGGGGGGGAGCTAGGTCCTCCTCAAAATCGTGAGTTACTCCCAGGGATTGGTGGAGATTAGTATGGCGCGAAGTGAGGAAGTGCACAAAAATTATGAGGGAGGTTCGACACTAGTGATGAACACTTAAAGAGTTGAGGGTGATTTAGCTAGTATTGGGGCCAAAAAGTTGATACATTGCAATTTCGATTAAAAGGACTACGAAGTGAAAGTGGCCAATTTCTCTACGACAGTGGAACACCGGAAAACCTAGGCACTTTCTAGGCAACACTTGTAAAAAATCCAAGAATGATGGCACTGATGGGCAATACTACACGGCCGGTGGTCAGAGAAACCATTTGACCACCTATGCCATCTTACTAAGGAAAAATGTGGGTAAAGGGTAGTAGTGAAGCAGAGGGGAAGTACTGGAAAAAAGATTGCAGAAGTACCTATCAAGGGTAAATTCCCATGCCTAGAGGAAACCATCACCCTTCCCTCAGAGATTATGTGAAAAAGACTACGAGAGATGGGTAATATCGGCGATTGAAACCAAGTTGAACAGCAGCTCTTCTATCAATGTCCCCTTTGGTTAGAAGCTCTAGAACAAATGCCCGGTGATGCCCAAAGTTATGAAAGAAGCTGGTCACCAAGACAAGATGGTCACATTTGGAGGATTGATGATAGATTGCAGCATTGTAGTGCTATTCGCTACAAGGATTCCCCTAGACAAAGAAGAAGAAGATCCAGGGTGCGTTCACTACTCTTGTTACAGTTGGATGCATACATTGCGAAAGGCATTAGGGATATGGGGGCAAGACATAAATCGAATGACCTCTCAATTACAAGAAGTGGTGTTGGGGGGCGGGATCCAAAAACCCACTGACGATATGGTGGCAACGATGATGGCAAGAGAGATTCGACAGGGAAAAAGCCAATAGGGAGAGACTCCATGAGCTGGCTAGTATAAAAGTGGAGTCATCATCTTTCAGCAGATTTTGTTTATTCTTGATTGCGACGTCGATTTTGAGTGCCCATTATTTGGAGCCAGTCATTGCTACAGTAGAGCCTTAATTGATATGGAGAAGCAATATGGACATTTTCGATTGATAATGAAGAAGAGAACCTTTCAAAATTTGAGGACCATGAGGCAGAGTGGTGAGCTTCAATAGGTATCTGCCCATATCCCACAAGAAAAGATGAAGAAGGAGACGAACAGAAAATGCAAAACAAGAGTTTTATGGTTGGAGATTTGGTGCTTGTAGACAGTGGGGGTTTCTTGCTTCCGGGTAAGATCAAGTCCAAATGGTTGGCCCTTACTTGATTACCCAAGTATTCCCATGGTGGCGGTTGAGTTAAAGCTAAGGAGGGAGTTGCGGTTTAAGAGGAATAGAGAGAGAAATAAAACTCTATTTTGGGCTATAAAGCATCGGGAGAATAAAGTGATAGAGGCATACCATCTTGTGAAGCTGAGTAATGGAGGGTCGCCCAGTCGTGCCCGGACATTAAATAAGGTCTGTTTGGAGGCAACCCAATTTTGCGTTTTTTTTTTAGTAGGATAGAATTTTGCTATAATGGGTTTTTTTAAATTGCAGGAATCACCGGGGAAAATTCTGCCAGAAAGAAAACTACTCCGCCCAGAAGAGCCGAGACGGATACATCGACGCGACCAGGCGTATGCGATGGACCGTCGATGCATCAGTTCAGGTACGTTTTGTTGATACGAGAAATTAGGGCCACTATCCGGAACTACGCGGGTCGTCAACAACTGCCGAAGGTCCGTAGTCAGGGAACCGTCAACGTGATAAATGAATTTATACCCGACCGACTCGGTGGCCCTTGTTAAAATCGACATTTAAGCCCCCAACCCATAATGTTCACACCATTAATTCCTTATTCCCCTCAGTTCGTCTCTGTTTCAAAGTCCAATTTCACCCATCACTGATCATTACCCCACCAATTCTCAAAGCCTTGAAATTATCTTCTACTAGTCGGAGTATGCGGTGTTTTGTAGGGTGTTTAACCCTGCCAACTGAGTCATTTTCATTTGCTTTTTCTCCAGTTCTAAAGGTATGTGCTTAAATTTATACCATTTATCGTGTATTTTTGTTTATTAGTTAGTATTAGCTTATGTTCTTAGTCGTATATTGTTCCTTTATATGATTAGGTCTAAACCTAGCTCAAAATGTGTCGAAATTTTCCATGTTGAACACCCTAGACAAGGTGATTTTGCATATTAATGAGTTTCCTAGGTAGGTGGGATAGACACACATAGGTCCACAACCTACAAGACCCTGTTGGGTTCATCGGGTGTCTTAGGGTATAGACAATTCTATCTCTTTCATTCAGAATGAGGACCCCGATGACGTTACCGTCGTAGCCACGACAGGACCGTCCATAGGGGTCCGTTGCACAACCTAGCACCCCTGCCCAACGGGCACATGTGACGGAACGTGCGTACCAAGACGGTCCGTCCTGCCATGACCGTAGAAGGTTAAGAGACCCCTATCCGAAGGCGTCTCCATTTTTTTTTTTGATGTTTTTCGCCAAGTGTACTTCAACGAGAACAATTGTGTGACGGACCGTCGTCCCCCCCCTTCTACCCACGACGGGCTGTCCTGCGATAACCGTAAGGCTATAAGAGGACAATTTCAGGGGTCAAATTTTTTTTTTTTTCCAAGTGTCCTTCAACGGACACTTGTTGACGGACCGTCGTAACCCACGACGGTCCGTCCTGCATAAACCAGCTGCTAACGAGACCCTATTTCCAGGGGTCAAATTTTTTTTCAAAGTGGCCGTCAACGGACAATGTGACGACAGTCGTACTCACGACGGTCCGTCTGCTATGACGTCATAACAGAGTCAGAGACCCTCCCTAGGGTCTTCCATTTTTTTTCCAAGTGTCATTCAACGGACATTGTGAGGACCATAGTACCAACGATGGTCCTTTCCTTCATGACCCTCATAACAGTCAGAGACCCCTCTCTAAGGGTCTCCATTGTTTTCCAAGTGGCCTACGACGGAATCTACACGGACGTCCTGCCACACACAGTCATGCTAGTCAGGGACCCCTCTTTCATTTTTTTTTTTTGGTTCTATATTTATTACAGAGCAGAGTACACCAGACGGTTCCGTCCTAGTCACGATGGCCGTCACTGGGGCCTTGGGATCACTTGTTATCGTGAGCAGTTTACAATGTAATTCTTTTCACGTTTAATATAGTATGGTTTCGCTTGTGTTTTTGCCACTACGCGTACTAATAGCGATCCTTTGCAGGGTACATCTACTATGGCACCCAAGGCAAGACCGAACCTGCGTACGTGGCGATCAAATCGTTTGCCCCCATCTGCACGCTTGATCATGGCTCTGATGATCGAGCGGGACCCTGAAATATTTGCCCCAGGCACGTCCGCACCTTCACTGCTGCTGGTTGCACGTTGCTCCCAGAGCCACACCCAAGACGGTGTTTCGTCCGAGAGTAAGCCTGCGCGCCCCATTCTGATGAGCGAGCGTCTGGGGGACTCCTTAGGAGTATCATGGTCCGAGGAAGCTTCAGGCTCTGCTGAGGTCCCGCACCGCCAATGCTGAGCGTCGCCTAGTCTGAGGCTGAAAGTTCAGACTCTACATCCGGCGCACTCACTCAGGGGTCCCCACACCGCCTCTGACAAGCCAAACCGGTGGGTGTGGTCGATGGCCGCATATTTCAAGGTTACTCCGACGCCGAGTTCCGACTTATAAAGGAAGTAGTAATGACTCTGACACTCACTGGAGCGGCGGGGTGGTACTTAAAGGGGTACTCTCCCATCGAGGTCGGGTCACAACCTTTCACCAGGCATCGCTTAGAGGGACAGGCCGTTCCGTTGGGACGCCGTAAAGCGAGGGAAGAGGAAATGGTCGAGAGTTCCACGCATCATACGTAGCGACTCTTCGATCCGGATCGATAGGAGGGTGCCTCCCGCTAAAACAGGCCCCACTGGAGCATTTTCGAGTCCAGGGAGGCAGTTTGACAGTTCCCTGCCAGACCATCCGCCGGTGTTTCTATACGGCGAGAGGCAGATGCTACTCGGACCCCCGTCACTGCGAGTGTGATACCACTGGCAGGATAGTAAAGGATTGGGAGTTCTTGCTTCAGTGCGACGAGCGCGAGAATTCCAATGGTAGTGACGAGCAGCACTAAGAGAGACCAGTAAAGAGGTGGATGGCCTGCCACTGTCAGTCGATGGATAGCGGTGCACAGGGTCACGAGACCGAAGGGGCCATAAAGACGGGCCAACCTCCGTTCGTGCACAAAGTTGTCTAGTGTGGTGCTCGTCGTACTGCCTTTCCCCCACGAGCTGCTGAATAACAGTCGTCACCTGGGATCGAAGCAGTGGTAAATGGCGGTGATGATGATAGCGGTCGAGGTCGACTTCACATGGCTTCTCGGGTAGTTCATGCACGAGAGGGCATTCAAAGTCATACCACCTACCCCTGTCATGTGTATGATTTTTTCCCTTGCAGGTACCGCAGCGGTGGCCCATATGCACATAGATCAGTTGCAGACCCGCAGGGGTTGGTACGTGAAGGTCGGCCCTCATCAGAGACACGAGGCCAAGAAAGTGGCCCGCCACGTAGAGGGCCCCGTCCATGGCTACCACCACTTGCTGATGATCTTGCGGATACGGTAGCCCAGGCCCGCGCAGCTACACAGGCATCTACTGACACTACCCCGATCGAGTCTATCCCGGGTAGTAGCCCAGCCCCGAGCTCCTCTCGCATAGCCCCTCTACCGGTACTGGTCCCGCTTGCTAGGGTCCAAAAACAAGAGGCAAAGATGGACACTCTTCTGCATCATATCCAGCCGTGGATGCAGAAGTCGATTACTGAGTCTGAAGCGCGTCTAGAGAGAAAGATGCAGCAGTTTACCGAGCGGAAGATTGATGAGGTTAACCAGCACCTAGATGCCATTGAGTTGAGAGTGTTTGCTTGACCAGCCCCTCCGGTAGATGTGTCGACTCTTCAGGCTGCAATCGACAGTCTTCGTGCACACATCGATACGATACTAGAGGCGAGGGTTCCGGATTCTGAGGCCCCTTCTGTCGAGGATGCTGAGGACACAGTATTGGCGGCCCTGTTTTCTATTGAAATTCCACCACCTCCCCCTCGTGATAGTGCCAAGAGGCGTAGGGGTCGAGCAGAGGATGAGGCGCAAGCAAGGAAGAAGGAGCGCCGAGAGATGGAGGCTGCGAGGAGAGCCTCACTTGATGAGGCAGAGGCACACCAGATCAGAGCATCACAGTTAGCGGCTGGGGCGTCTAGCTCCCGCACTGTAGAGACAGCACGAGGCACACGTAGCGGATGGGGGGCGTCTAGCTCCCCCGCACTGTAGAGACAGCACGAGGCCACTACTGTGGTGCGGTTGCTGCTGAGGACACATGAGGGGTGTCCAGATTGCAGGAAGGAGGATGTGGGTTCCGGGGAACGGACCCACCGGTTGTTTGAATCGACGGAAGCTTTACACACACAGGTTTGTTCACCTACCACTCTAATTTTAGATTTTTTTTATGCCTTGGGGACAATTTATGCTATTTGTTGGGGTGGGTTAAAATGGAAAGTGGTGTTAGGGTGAAGTCTGGTAGCCCAAACTCCACTATCCCTTTGGGGTCTTCTGCCTGTGTTCTTTTTCCCCAAACAGACTGATTAACTTTTTCGTTGAACCCGGGCCCATGAGCTCTTTTGACATATCTTAACTCAGAAGCGTGTGATGTCTAAAATATTATATATAAAACTGGAAAAATCATGCATGACTAGGCGCTAGTAACGAGAATGTGTGATCTAAACATGAACTGAGTATGTACGCCATTGCATTACCCTAATCTTACAAGTCGAACTAGGTGTCTAATAATCGCGTAATAGTAATGATATGTTCATAGTGAGGGTGAGGAAAATATTGAAATAGTCCACTATTGCGTACTGAGCTAGAACTTGCGGTTAGTCCTGCTAAAAGTAAGATGTAATAGACAATTAGGAAGGATCATAGGTCATTATTCAAGATAGCCCATTTATAGCCAAATTAAAAAGAAACCAATGAAATTTATCCTCTTGATCCAAATAATTGAGTTTAAAATTAGACCTTTTCTTTTTATACCCCAACGATCATTTCTTGGAACAATTAGTTGGCCCCTGTCCCATCTTGGACATGTGCATCAGCTTATGCCAAAAAGTAGTTGAGGGATGGACAGCATCACAACTTCGTTATGGCCCTGACCCGACTTGGGGTATTGTGTACCTTGACTAATGCAAACCATATCAGTTGAGGGTGACTGTTGAGGACGGATATGCTCTGGGAAGTGGTGGTTGAAAGACAAGAAAAAGAGGGAGAAAGAATTAAAAGTAACGTGACTTAAGAACTGTTGAAAAAAAAAAAAAGGGGGAAAAGAGTCACTTAACAAAGTGAAGAAGAAGGGAAAATGAGAAAGGTCGTAAAGAAGGGAGAAACTGGGCGAGTAACGTGATAGAAAGTGAAGGTGGAAGGTTAGCCGAAGTCAAGGAGGGCAAAAAAGTCACTAAAGTATACTAAAATCTACCCTAACTGACGCTGAGACCTAGGTACAAGCCTAAGAAGTCCTATAGGGATCTAAGGGTTGCTTATATAGCGAACTTAATGGCAGTGAAAATAAACCAGGGAAAAAAGCTATGAGCACATAAATAGGTATGAATGAGTGTGACTTTGTTCTGAGAGGAGACGCGATTGTGTTGAAAAGTATTTTGAAAAGTATATCCTTCTAGTAGTCAAAACTGCAATCATGTGTGAAAAATGAGGATGGATTTTATTTTGAAGTGAGGACATAGTTGCAATACCGGAATTGTAGCACCTCGTGAGAAGCAATTAAAGTAGGATAGGTGTGGTGGTAGTGCATGGTGAGTCTGGGTCATTTTCGAATCCACAAATTCAAGCCTAATAGGATCAGCATGCATAGATTTGATGAGATTATAATCGGGATGATAGCCAAATGATTGAAACAGGATTAAAAACTGAATACTATTGTACAAAGATTGTGTAGTGATCCACTAGGCTCGCTTGAGGACAAAACAACGAATTTAATGTTGAGGGCTGTTGACCTTTATTTTACCGTGGTTTTACACTGGTTATAATTAATACTTTTCGTAAGTTTCGTGACCCGTCTTACTGAAAGCCTTCCTGTGTTGCTAATTTTCTCATATACCAGTTTCTTTTTGTTTGGAACAGAACCCTTCCCCCCTTCCAATATGTCCAAAGCGGAATGCAGAGAGTTTGAGCGAAAAAAATGCAGAAGAGCCACCACCGAGCTTATGACGATCCGCGTGTCTGTGACGGTCCGGAGGTGGCGCGTAGAGAAGCTGCTGAAGGAATTTTTAGATGGGGAAGTCTGATCAAGTGTGGGATTAAGAAGCTATGAGGTCCGTATGTCTTATGTGACGGTCTGTCCTATAGGTTCGTCGTGAAGATCAGAGAAGTGATCCAGAGTACCCGGATTCCCAAGAGTGAAGTATTTAAAGGAAGCACCCCTCGCGAACCGTTTCGCATATGACGGTCCGATCACCACTTGCCGTTAGAGGGGACATGAAGAAAGAAGCAGAAGAATGGCATCAACGTATGCGGAACGACAGACGTCCACGCCGGTGTTTGTGATTTTCAACGACGGTCAGTTGTTGCCACGACGCGCTTCCGTCCGAGTGGTCCGTCGACCACAACCGGTTTGGCAGATTGCCAGTAATTAGAATAAATTGTTTAATTAGGTTTATTTTTATAACTAGTTTGAAACCTCGCTTTTTTTTCGGTTAGACTCTGGGAGATAGACATCATATGATTAGACTTTGGTTATAGTGTTTGATTTTTGGAATTCATACAAGTGATTTTTGGGGAGTGCTTATTTCAAGAAAATTTCTGGACTTTATTCTTTCTCATTGAAGAGTAAGTACATGAATCTTGTTTAATATATTTACTATTGTGTTCTTTATGGCTTATGAGGAACTAAAACTCCAAATTAGGCATTGTCGGGATACCATAGGAAAAAATGAGATAAACCCTAGCTAAAATCAACAATTCTAGAATAGTGTCTGCGTGTATAAATACTTCTTCGCTTAGAAGTCTGTAAAGGGCATGATCAACGTTACGAACTCGCCTTAATGCTCTTGCAGACCAAGGACGGTAGATAATAGAAACAAGAATATGATTACACATAGATTTAGTGTTTTTATTAAGATCTAATAGGCTAGTATGAGTGGTATTTAAGAGGTAATAAAACTTAGTAATATCGAAGACGAGTTAATATGAGGTAAAGATATGGGTAGGAAAGCAACACCAACGTAAACCCTAGTGTGATTTCTAGAGCTGGACCCAAGAAGATTTAAAAATACATTAACTTATCACTTTGCATGCAAGATACTAGGAAAGAATTGTTATAGTTAGAGATTATCAATGTTATGAACCTGTGGGGAACACGTAACCTAGTTACTTGATTAAATGATTTAAATTCAACTTTCAAAAACTGGTAAGTGTCTCTTCAATCTCTCGGTTTGGTGTATTTTTACTTCCTAGAAATACAAACCACCCTTTTTATGTTTTTACTTTCTAAGGAAGTCATCAACTTCCCGAACAATATAATAACAACCGCTGAGTTTAAGTTATCGACTATTTCCGTGGGAACGAATCTAAAACAACTCCATACGTTGGGTTATTACTGAAGCGCACCGCTTTACATCTCATCCCGTTCCCTTGAGAAGTAATTCAGTAAGTTTGAGCGTATAAATGCCTTCATGGAATAGTAGGCATCGTTTTCATTCTCATTGAATACAGGGTCTATAATGCGGAGCACCGTGGACAAGCACACCTGCTACCCCTCTTTCCATCCTAACATTCTCCACATGTGGAACAGCCATCTCCATCCTGATCAAGGGCTGATGACTGACCATCGAGACCCTCGCCTAGGTATTTTATGGTTGATCGTATGAGCACCGGTAGAGAAGTGGACATAGTAGAACGATTCGGCTTGTGTAGTATGTGTACCCTTACCAGCAGGGGGAATGTACCAAAAACTGTTTCGGTGGCTTCTCTACGGTCGGCGTCGTATCCGTGAGTGTTCACCAGCAGAGGCACCACCTATGACTTGGGAATCATTCTCTAGAATTATTTAGGAGAAGAGAAGTATATAGCCCCGGACTTTGAGGGCCAGAGGAGGAGAGATGAGTTCTGAGCCCTTTAGAGCAAGGCAGAGATGTCCTGTTACTTCTTAAGAGGCGAAATTTTCGTGACTATCCAGGTGTATGCCACAAAGCCTGCTTCAGTCAAAAGAGCGGATTCGCCGTTGTGACAGGATTAAGGTCAGATCTTGCAGATCCCAGCTTACGGGTAGCCTGCTGCAGCAAAATCCTTTCAGGAATGGTTGAGTTTGTGACTTAGAGGTTAGAGGGGGTGATGAAGCCAGCACGTACCCTTACCACTGGCGTTTCGAATCTAATGAATTCCGTAAGGGAGGGACATTTGTGGTCTTACTATACGAGGGAAGAGTTCAGGAGGTTACCAGCCCGCCTGTAAGTCTGCACGACAAAGCTGTTAGGTGGGGGGTCCATCGAGACAGTCATGATTTTTCTGGAGTTTGGAGGTTATCACCAGACTTCGTCATTCTAACAGAGACCTATTCTGACTCCTAGAAATTGTTATGGATGTGGATGATACTGGACATTTAGGAAACATTGTCCAAAACAGAGGTTACAGACCCCCTAATAGCTAGAGGCTAAAGGTGATTTTTCATCTGGAGGGCCGCCATATCAGGAGACGTGTGGCAAGGTAATGGTGGGCATTCCAAATCAGTGGGGGTGCGCGGGCAAGGTTGGAACTACTTGCGCGAAACATGGTGGTTGACAACGGGGCCAGACATGTGATAGGGCTCATTGTAGCTTTCCCACCAGGAGGTTGAAGCAGCACCCCCAGGAGACATCTGATTTTGTGATCACAGGTAATCTTTGGTCTGTGATTTGTCTGGTATATGGCTCGTATTATTTTATAATGATCCACATTTTCAAATGTATCTTATCATTATGCTATCCTGAGCGGATTTTATGTGATTTGCTTGACATCCTATTCTGTCTCTACTCCTGCGTGGTGAGTCTGCGATAGTTGGAGAAGGGTGTAAGGTCTCTGTCTCTGTAACTTATGTGGGTGAGCAATATCATGTAGATTTGATTATTTAGAGATGGTTATTTCGATGTAATTCGGGTTTCCTCTGGTATGCACTTGGCTTACTTCTTTAATACAGTTGCCAATTGTCAGAATTATAATGCTTAAAACTGTGACATTGGTCAAGCCTGGGATAGATCCGCTAGTGTGGGAGGAGGGATACTATGATTTCTCTACTTCCATCTTTACAAAATTCATCTATTTCTTCGTGCTAAGGGATGGTTAGTAAGGTTGTTGAACTTTCTTGGCACATCTCAAGGGCACGGTACTTCCCAAGTACCTTCATGGATATTCTCGATAGTCCGTGACGTTTTGGATTTGTGGGTTCCTTGCAGGACCTACTGGTATGCCACCCAGATAGGGTATTGCATTTTGTATTGAATCTGGAGCTGAGTACTCACACCATTTCAATACACCCTATAGAATGGTTCGGCTGACGTTAAGGAGGAGTGAAGGTTAAAGGCCCAACTTCTGAGGGTTAGGTTATTTTTAAGGTTTTGTTAGACCTAGTGCGTCCCACTTGGGTGTGCTCTGTTTTATTTGAAGACAAGGATGGAAGTTTTGGATGGCATAGGACTACAGGGCAAAATAAATAAGGTAACTAATTTTTAAGAACAAAGTATCCTATACTCTCATGCATGATGTTCGATCACCACAAAAGGCTGTTTGTACCTTCTCAATATTGATTGAGGCACCTCTGTTATCCATCAATTGAAAAAAGCGGGCATGAGAGAAGCAGATGTGCCAAAAAGACTGCTTTTCGAACCAGGTCGAAGGGCATTATGAATTTCATAGTAATGTCTTTTGGGCTTCACGAATGCCCCTGATGCTTTCAGAAGGCGTGATGACGGGATTTTAAGCCATATCTGGATCTCTTTGTTATTGTCATCTTATTCGATGATATACTGATATCTCAAAGAGCAGGAGGAAAAACATGAGGCGCATTTTAAAATTGTATTGGAATTGTTGAGGGAGAAAAGGCTTATGCCAAATTCTCCAAGTGTGAGTTTTGGCTAGATTCAGTTGTCCTTTTGGGGCACGTGCGTCTTCTAAGGATGGAGTGATGGGGGATCATTCTAAGATTGAAGCAGTGAAGGAGTTGGGTAAGACCTCACTAAGTTACAGCCAGAGGCTAAGGAGCTTTGTGGGTTGAGCTATGTACTACACGAGTCTTGTAATAGGGATTTTCTTCTGTTGCTTTCCCAATTGAAAAATTTGACCCCCCCCCCCCCACCCCAAGCAGGAATGTTCCATTGTATGGTTCCGGAACGAGAGCGAATCGAGACACGATGTTGTAAGAAAAGCTTCCTAGCAACCTAAGCATCCTCTGTTTGTCTTCTCACGCACTCAAATTTACATTCCCCCCTCTACCTCTGCCAAGTGGAAGGTACGAATTTCATTGTTTTACTGTGCTCTCGCATTTATTTCGAGTTGGGGGATAGTGATAATACAGGGAGGATGTATTGCTTCGCTATCGCACTCGGCCAAATACACCAGTGCCCCCCCTCCATGAACGTAAACTATCCGCCCACAGGATTGGAGTTGGTCCCACAGCAGTTGGTTTGCATAAAGTAATGGAGAATTATCCATATGGGGTCAAAGTGTGAAGTTATACAGATCATCGTAGTTACAGTGTGGTCTTTACTTCAGAAAGGAATTTGAATTTGAGGCAGAGGAGGTGGATGGAAACTATTGAAGGACCTATGATATTACTATTTTTCCATCAACAGGAAAAGATAATGTGGTTTGGTCGTGTGGCAGAGACGATGCTTAAGTAGAAAAAAGCAGGCATGATGGGAAGTTTAGACCCACTACAGGGTTTCTAGCGTCCCATTGGTAGAGAGGTTCCGACTCTGGCTAAGACTTATGAGGCTGAAATGGAAGTACTAGAGAAAGGGCGGAGTCTTGGCTGTGTGGACGGCAGATCTTCTTGTTTATAAGATTAAGGGGAAACAGTTTACTGATGAGAAGCTGAGCCAAATTCGAGATATGGTACACGAGGAGAGTCTCCTAAAAGAGGGCAAATAATGAGAGCGAGGGTTTGAGAATTAAGGGAAGGGTACGTGTTGCCCCGCAGTGATACTTTGATTTCAAACTATTCTTACAGAGGCTCATAATTCAAGGATCTATACATACGGTGAACCAAGCATGTATCGTGACCTAAAAGCAACATTTTGGGTGGAGTAGACCACGAAGCTTGGACATTGGTGAGTTTTTGTTGCCCAATGCCGAATTGTCAGCATGTTAGTGTCGTAAGTATGAACCACCAGAGGCTCGGAGACAAACTCAGTAATGCCATCCTTGAATGGAAATGGGAAAGATTGCCCAATCGACTTTGTGTGGTCTTTTTCCAAATAACATTACGTGTAGGTTGATTCTATTTGGGTTGCGTAATGTTTGAAAGATTAATAAGTCTGCTCAATTCATTAACTTGCGTAAAGGGGCAATGAATTTAAAAGGGTAGCAGAAGTTACAAAAATTATATCTGATAGAAGTCGGTAGAGTGCATGGAGGGAAAAAGGGATTAAGCTATAGTCCCAGTCAGCGTGCATAATCAGCTGTTAAAAAGAACGGAAGCGAAACAGAACTGGCAAAAGAGCAACCGCGGACGACGCCCGAACAAGAAGATAGTTAGGCGCAAAAAGAACGACCAAAGAAAGAGGGGCCACAGTCGAATCCCCCCCCCACCCCCCCCCCCCTTCTCCACCCCACCCCCCCCCCCCTACTTCCCCCCCCCGTTCATCATCATTATCAGGATAGAGGTACGCAATTCGTCTATGTTTTGGAGAACATGCATGTTGAATAGAGTACTAGGTGGATATAGTTACTGCATTTCACCCTCAGACCGATAGGTCGTCTGAGCGACGATCAGGTTCTGTTAGAGGATTATGCTTCGGCATGTGTGATAGGGAATTGGGGGTGTCATTGGATAACTTCTTACCCTTAAACAGAGAGTTTCATACAATAATAGTTTCAATGAAGTATTGATATCGGCACCATTGAGGGGAACTGTATTAGGTTGCGATGTAGGTCTGCCCATTGTGTGTGGTTTGCTGCTTTTAATCTCTTTTTGAGGTGAGCTCCACAGGTGAGAGAAAAATTGTCCCCGGCATAAAGATTATTGAGGGGACCACTCCCCCTTTTTCTTTCTCTTTTAAACTTCCCATCGTTACATAAAGCCCACAATTGTATTCGGAAGAAGCTTCTAGCAGCCAGAACAGGCAGAAAAATATGCAGATCGAAAGGTTAGGGGACTTGGATTTTTTATGGAGGGTGAACAAGCTCCCTTGCTGTGTTTACCCATGAAAGGGTGTCGGTTTGGCAAGTAGGTAATCTTCGTCAACGGTATATTGGTCCCATTTAAAGTTCTTAAGCGGGGGGGATGGGGCTTATGAATTGGTTATTGCCTACAGGAACTCTTAGGAGTGCACCCGGATTTATGTGTCTATGCTGAAAAAATACCATGGGATGGAAATTACATTATTGTGGGAATTTTCCAGTTCTTCTTGAGATCAATGTTATGAGGAGGAACCTTGGTGCTATTAGTCGAGAGGTCGCAAGTTGAGATCAAAGGAGATTGCATCTATAAGGTTCAGCGGAAGAATCGGCCAATTGAAGAGTCCGCCACTTGGGAGAATGAGGCCTGATATGCAAGAATAGAGATCCCACTATCTTTGTACAGAAGAATTCAGCGGGTTACTTTTTCTCGCCCTTGCTTTTCTTCCGGTGATCGTTCGAGGACGACACGATGGGTAGTAAATGTTTAGTATTGTAACCAAACTTTTAGTAAGTTCGAGCAGTCTAGAACTATTTTATGATAAAAAAATGCTGGTTCGACGGATCATGGACGGACAAAACCGTCATGGTCACGACGGATCGTCAGGACTCCGTCGTCCCCAAACTTGTGTAATT
Organism: Solanum habrochaites; assembly: GCA_027704765.1. Classification (NCBI taxonomy): domain Eukaryota; kingdom Viridiplantae; phylum Streptophyta; class Magnoliopsida; order Solanales; family Solanaceae; genus Solanum; species Solanum habrochaites. The sequence continues at coordinate 13,430 of JAKWJA010002389.1, read as the reverse complement.
CTTCTGTACTCATTCATTACCCTCGAGACACGTGGAGGACGAAACGTCATAGGCCGACGGTCAGTACGAGGGTCTTCGTTCAAAAAAACGTCACTCTTGAAAATTTGAGTACTGGGATTAACTTATGAACTCACGACGGAACTGCAGCACTGGCGTCGTTAAAATAGATTAGACCGTCACAAGTTGCGAACCTCACTATACGAAATTTTAACTCTTGAACTCTTGTGACGGACCTGCAGGACGGTACCGTCATAGATACGATTGAACGTCACAGGCTGCGTAACTCCACCCGGGTAGGATTTCTACTAAAATTCAAATGGGTGGTTGTGGGACTATTCATGATTCATAATTATGAAATTAGTGGGGCATGTTCAATATTTATTTACTTGGGGGTTAAATTTTATAAAGAAGATAATAGGGAAATAAAATAGTGGGTTACTTTATCAATTAAGGATTATATGATTAATCAGGGGTAGGTAAAAGAAAAAGAATCGCAGAATGGAAATAAAAAGAATAGAACGGGGGTGAGAACGAGCGAGAGAGAGAAAACGAAGAAAAAGCAAGTGACTTAGACTTTCAAATTGAAAAGGTTTATTTTTTAAAGGCATTGGGGAGGTAGTTGCTTGATCCGATTCTTCGCGTGGAGTAGGTTATGTTTATTTCTATGTTAAGAAACACTCTAATAGCGACGATAGTATTGGGTGGTTTGTAAAGTCTTCTTTGTACTTGATTGTTGTGATTGTTGTTTTTGATCGTTTTGCAGTGTGGTTGGTGTTAGAATAATGAGATTGTTGAACCTTAATCCTACATACTCTCTATTAAGATGACGCCTGACATTAAAGAAGACTTGATGAAAAAAATATGAGATAAATGGATCGGAAAGTGGCATCGTTCCGACACGGTAATATTGGAGCGACAGCAAGGTCACGTTCCGAAACGATTAGGCGATCGAGTGTCCACCATTTCCGACACGGTATTGGGATCGGAGGTCCCGTTCCGACACGATAATAATAAAGAGAAGGCATGCTTGATCAGGCTTAAGATACTCAAATTTGAAGAACCTATTCCAAAGAGGTATGGTGTGGAGGATTGAGTCCTCATAGGTGTGCTTGGTGGTGTTGCCAATGGTTCTTGGACTTGTGGCTGGTTCACTGTTAAGTATGTGGCTAAATTTTATTATTATTATTCAGTTATATTGTTTCTATTTTGAGGGACGATGATACCTAATCAGACGTGTTCCTGGTAACTGACACCTACCGGATTTTCTCTTGTTGTTTTGTTGGAGTGCAAGCAGTGCCCTCCATCGGACTTCGACTCAGCCCTCAACTCTATGCCCGTCTCCCCACACATTAGATTTCCCCCAGGGTGATCTATTATTCCTAAGCTCGGACTGGGATTCTCTCCTCACGTCTTGATGCTTTGAAGTTCGGACAGGGACCATTTTTTTTACTTATTTTAGCTTCTTAAACGACTCTTAGGATTATTAAAATTTGAGGATAGTATTCTGATGTGATTGACTTCCAGATTTGCGGATTAATAAATATTAAACTCAGAGTTTATTTAATTTGATTACGTTATAAGTTTTGGATTCTTCCGCAATATTTTACTAGTATAATTGGATACATGGGTAAATGTTGGGGTTAGATTTGTTGGTTCGTCTCACCTAGAGGAAAGGTGGGTTCCACTCGCGGCTCGTTTTGGGCCTGACACTTTCCTGTGCATCTGCAAGATGAGCTAATGGTGACAACATTATTAGGTCGTCCTGGGAAGACCCTTGTCACATCTTCAGGGATATTTCAGAAAGAAAAATCAATTGGAAGATTTTTTAAGAAATAAATTTTGGTCCATTTTCTTGAATTGACCCATTGATCCACATTCCATGTTTGCAAATGACCATCGTTGCATCAACTTTTGAAAAGAAGGTTCACTTTTGAAATCCAACTAAGAGGATGAGATTTTAATTTAATTATGTGGCAGGAAAGTTTTCTTTGGACATAAGAGGAGTTTTCCATAGTTACAGCAGCTAACATCGTCATTCTCATATTTGAGCCCCTCCCTGAACACATTATTAAAACAAAACCACGAAGAAAGAAAGTAGTTAAAGAATAGAGCAGACAGAAGCAGGGACAACACTCAATGCCACATGAGAAGCAGGACATGATGTCCCTTGTGGCAAAGGCTTTAAAAATTCGACTCATTAAGTTTGTGGCACGGGGGACGGACGGATACACCAGGGAAATGCATAAGAGTATTGTGCTTACTTTATTTACACATCATATATTTTGACGAAGGATTGGGCAACCAAAAATAACTTTGAATTATGTCAATTTATGTCAGGATATTTAAGTTTCAAGCACCTACAGTGGGGGAAGGTCATGAAGAGATTCCTCTAAACTCTCGACATCTCGTTGAGGCCTTAGGGAGATAAGACCATTAACTTGTTTGGTTCTTTCCATGGGATTTCATGGTAAAGATGAATGTTTTAAAATTCTTGTATATTATTATATACAGTATAATTCAACATTTTATTATTGACATTTTCCCATTGTACAGGCCTGGGCATTTGAAGTCATTCGTATTGGACCCCATCAAGTAATTTAAAGAAGATAGATATCCCCAAGGATGATGAGATGGTGATGGAAAAGACCAAAAACTACCAAAGAAGGGCATATCCACATCTCTTTAAAAAATTCCTCCTTTTGATTCTGCAATAAGTTATATTGTTATATTAAAGGCCTATGTTTGTGGTTTTGGGGGGATACATTTCCGTCACGGTTGCTACAGATGAAAAATCAAGGCGAACTAATAGAAGATTCGATCTATTTCGGAAAGGAAAAAAATGAAAATTGAAACAAATTTTAGTGATTTAGAACATAAGTACTCACATAATAGGCTAATCATTTTGAAAACAACGATTTAGATGGGTCTATATAACTATCATAGGATTTACTAGAGACAACGCATGATGAACTAGTGAGATGATGTTTTTATTAAATAATTGGTATTAATAATGGAGATGTGTCTACAACCATAATTGTCCTTAGACATGTTAGAGCTATATATTGTGGTTACATACTAGAATCGTGACGATTTAATTGAATTAAGCCCCAAAAGACCGATTGTTATAATTATATGTTTCAACAGTTTCTTTATATGTTGCGACTTTAACAACAGAAACAAAATATGTTGCTCAGATGAAAAATCAAGATGACACTAATAGTTGATTTGATCGATTTAGGAAACAAAAAATGGAAATTTGAACCAAATTTTAGTGATTTAGAACATAAATAATCAATACAATAATGTATAACAATGGAGAGTGTTGTGTACGACCATAATTTGTTATATCATAATTCGAAAATAAGTACAAAACAGGTGAAGGCAACATTTTCACCATATGTAATATAATATGTTGACACATATATAATTTCAAAATAAATACAAAAACAATAAAATTAATATCGTAGATTAAATTATTCCCACACAGTGGTATGCGGAAGAAATTTAACTAGATAATCTAGTTGTAACTCACAAATACACAATTCACAATTAATATCGTATTCATCGTCACATCCTCTAGGTCAACCAATCCTGCTGGCATTTTGTTGGGGTTGATTCATAGTGCAAGAAATGGGTCTTACCGAAAAAAAATATTAGGTTCTTTCACCCACATGATTTATTTTAAAAGTACAACAAATGATTTCGACATCTATCACTATTACTTGACATTATTTTTTTAATATGGCAAGTAATCAAGCCTTCTCTAATGTTAAACCTGCCTTCAAAGATTGAAATACGGCAAGCAGAACTTCTGCACCACGGGGCCACTTTGAGCTGCTTTTTAAGCCATCTCAGTGCAGTTGGATTATAAAATGAAAAGATCAACATAAAAGAAACAACACAATTAAGATTATCAAAATAAATTGATGCAAGGTTGAAAAAGAACTAAAAAATTAAAATTACACGTCCTTTTCCCTTTATGTATAAGGCGTCTCAGTTCTCTGATGCTATGCCAAATATTCATGAAAGATTGATTCCTCGTTCATGTAGGTTCACTGGGAAAGCTAACTAATGTAACCTTATGATATACAGAACGTTCATTACAAACTTCATTAAGGAACCAAGAACATAATTTAACTCTAACTAAATCTTCTAGAGAGTAGGAAACAACCCTTTCAATGATTAGAATTACTAGTTCAGTTGGGTGGGATTCGAACAGGTTTAACTAGCTGAAACCATTTTTGAGAATGAAGAAGAAGAGAAGTAGAGAACACAACTTTTGACTTATCTCTCCCTTCTTGTGTTCTTATAAAGGCCAACTATTTGGAAATATTGCAAGACATGACGTTTCAACAGAGTGAACTGAAGAGTCGCAATTATTAAACAAAAGGTATTATTAAATAGCACACTCCCATGTAATCATAATTTAAAACTATATTGGGAAAAATGATTATATGTAGCAACATTTGAGTCAAATGTTGCTACAGCTGATCCGCCTGTAGCAACATTTGTTGCATATGTTGCCAGTTCTAATATATGTAAAAACACTCTCTCACATAATTATTATTTAAAAGTATATGTTGCTACAAATGATTCTATGTAGAAACATTTGAGTCATACGTCTTTACAGATGATTATATGTAGCAGCATTCGTCAGTCAAAACATATGGCATATGTTGCTACAACTGATTCGTCTGTAGAAACACTTGTTTAATATATTGTCACATCTAATATATCTGAAAGCAATCTCCCATATAATGATTATTTAAAAGTATATGTTGCTACAGATGATTATATGTAGCAACATTTGAGTCATATGTTGCTACATATGATTATATGTAGCAACATTCGTTTGTCACAACATGTGGCATATGTTGCAACAATTGATTCGTCTATAGCAACACGTGTTGCATATGTTGCCACATCTAATATATCTAAAAGCACTCTCCAACGTAATCATTATTTAAAGGTATACGCTTCTACTAATGTTTACATGTAGCAACATTTGAGTCATATTTTGCTACAGATAATTATATGTAGCAACATTCGTCCGTCACAACATGTGGCATATGTTGCTATAGATGATTCGTATGTAGTAACATTTATTGCATATGTTGCCATATCTAATATATCTAAAAGCACACTTCCACATAATCATTATTTAAAAGTGTATGTTACTACAGATTATTATATGTAGCAACATTTGAGCCGAATGTTGCTACAACTGATGCGTATATCGCAACATTTATCTGTCACAATATGTGAGTCATATGTTGCTACAGATGATTATAAGTAGCAACATTTGAGTCATATCTTGCTACATATAATCATTTGTGGCAAAACATATACTTTTAAAATAATGATTAAGTTCGAGTGTGCTTTTAGATATATTAGATGTGAAACATATACAAAAAATGTTGCTAGAGGCGAACCACAACATGTGGCATATGTCGCTACAGATGATTCGCCTGTAGAAACATTTGTTGCATATGTTACCACATTTAGTACATCCTGTAGCAACATTTGACATGTGTTGACACAGAAACAAAGAAGAGAAACTAATCAAGCATTGGGGAATTTCTAAATAAGATTATATAATAGAGATCATCCTCAAATAAGAAATAACATTTATTAAAATTCAACAACAAAACGCTTAACACTTCTTATGGGGCATTTAGATTTGGGCATGTAGTTTTTTTTTGGCCAAAGTCCCTACATACTGAACACTTATATTTTCTTGTTGGAAATGATTCACCAACTCCACGCCATCTCTTGTATGTCCTTCTTCCAGGTTTACTTGGATCAACATACGGAGGAGGTATTTCTCTCTGAATGATATGCAAATGGACAACCCAAGAATCTTCAGTTGGCCTCGGGTGAATTTCGTGACATTATGTCTTTATGTATTTTCAACTGAATAATATGGAGAGGAGTACAGGTAAATCTGATTTCCAAAATCAACACCATGTTGGGATCGAATCGTTGCCATGGCATGTGGACAAGGTATTTTGTCCACATCAAAAATAGCAACATCTCCTTGACAACTGACACTGAACTTGTAGTTAGAGTTTTGATGGGCCAACAACTTGTTGCCCACATTATTATACTCTGATATGTCTTTTTTAATTGAAGAAACAAATCTATTTCCAGAGTGCACCAGTTCCATTTGCCTCTGGTGTTATTAAATGCAAACCTCCTGTTTATTTCATCAAATAGAGCAACAATGGGAAATTCTCTTTCAACATCAAACACAACATTCACCTAATCCTCAATGTTTGATGTCATAATGTTATATCTACACAACAACAGATAAAAACAAAACAAAACACATAAAGTAAAAATAAACTCAAATGAGATGGTACCTATTTCCCGGGCAAAATGTCCTACTTCATGTGTGAAATCCAATACGTTCAGGAGCTTCAGCGGCCTTTGTTACCAAATTTATTATTTGATTGAAATCGTTATTGAACTCACATGTATTGTACGCCTTTGCTGCTTTATAAAAATGGACACTACCTTTGAATTGTGAAAGTTATTTCAAATATTTTCCCCATGGTGTCTCATGAAACAACCATAATGAGATGCACGGTAGATTATCGAAACCATCTTTCGAATACTTGGATGCCTATCATAGATAATGCACAACTCATCAGTATCATCTACAAAGCTTCTCATATTTTGAAAAAAAATATTCATATGAGGCATCACATTCCTTGTCCACGACACAGAAAGCTACTGGAAATATATGATTCTCAGCATCTTGTGCCACCGCCGATAGGAGAACTCCTCCATACTTGCTCCTTAGAAAGGTGCCATCAACATCTATTAGTTTTCTCATTTCTTGAAAACCAATTATTCAAGCAACATATAATACAAAGAAGTACTGGAACCTCTCATTTTCATCGAGCGACAATGTCATCTTGCTTCTGGAGTCGCAAACTTAAAGAAACTTAAAGGAATATACCGATATGCATAAAGCCACTACGACCGTGCTCATATGTTCACCATCTACATTATCGTTAGCATGCTCCACATGCCCTTATACATCTTCTGATAGCTTACAACCTAATTTTGTGGGAGTTGATTTCTGTGGAGTGATTTGACATGGTTCTTGTGGATGGGTCTTTACCATTGGAAACCGATTTCAAAGTACTTACTTAGACTTTTTTCCAGACGTGGGGTTTAGTCTTTGTAATGATATAAACCACAAGCATAGTAATTTTCATAGATTCTAATGGCAAACTGTCACTACTTGTAACATTTCACCAGCCTCAGCCACCAATTGCAATCCGGATGTTGAAAAAAAATTTTAAAGGTAAACACATTACGAAGATTTGATCACTTTTTGATCAGTCTAAAATCCTTTTTTCAAAGCAAACAATTTTACGAATGATTGGCCAATACTTGCTTGTTCTGGAATTGTTCATTTACCATATAAAATTATGTTTCATCATCTATAAAATTTTTCACATGTGAATTTGAGAAATCCACATGGATTGGTGCTCCCAACGTAGGAGGGGAGTAAATTTTCTCTCAAGAGGGCCCAACCCTTCAGCTTGAGGCATCACTACAACTTCACCTATTCCAATTTCATATCTGGTTTATTCATGTCGACAGGAGGATAATTCTCATAAACAGATTTTGTGGTTATACCTGTTTTGTTAACATTATTTTGATCCTCCTCGTTAGGAATTTTCTTCACGGGTATACTATTAACCATGGGTGGTTCTCTGCTCCTCCCAAAATAAAAAGAAACTAGATTGATCAGTTTATCTAAAAGGGTAAAACCTTTCTTTTTTTTAATTAAAAAATGTGGAATGTAACTCATAACAAGATCTTGGTTACAATATATCCACAATTTTGCATGACTAAATTGAAATAAATCATCAACAAAATGTTCTTTCGAATAACATCTACTGAAACCAGCATCTAATTATTACTTTTATTTCCCAAACGCTATTGAATCGTTTGTTCTTTCCTCGATCCATTCACCCAAAACAATTCAATCCCAACAAATAATTACATTGGTATCTGTTTTGTAAATTAATTAAAAAACCCAAATAGTTAATTCTGTATAATTAATTATATGTCGCCCACCCAACCCCCCAGTCCCCTTTATGGTTTTTTGTTGCAAAATGTATGCATATGCATTCACTACCAATGATTGTTCTGTTGTTACAGCCCCACAAATCACAAGTGGCAACTTTTTTATTTTTTAGATCTAATGTTGCACACTTGTGGATTTTCTTTTGCGGATATATAACTCATATGTTTCCACATATGGTTTTTTGTTGTGAAATGTAAAACATATGTTGCTTACATATGATGGTTCTGGTTTACAGATAAAATCACATGTAGCAACATTTTATGTTAGATTCATATGGTGCCACATATAGCTTTCAGTTAAGAAAGTTTATAAGTCAGATGTTGCTACATATCATGTTATGTTGCGATCGGAAACATCTTTTTATGGGCTACATCGACTTTAATGATGTTATAAAGTCTACTGTTGCAAAACATTATATTGAAATGTTTGAAACGCTATACAAATTATTCAAAAAAACTTGCAGGCCAAGATCAGATGATAATGAATATTTCAATAACTATTAAAAATTTTACATATCAGAAACAAGGGTGTCGACCAATCGCTTATGAATTAGTTCAATTAAAAAAAAAGAAATTTGTCCACTAATTACAGATTATGTAATATGATTTCAACCACTAGCACCCAAGACACCATAATGTGCGAACAAGAAGAAAATGAATAAATAAGAAGATGAAAGAGAGGCGGGAACCAAGGAATGAAAGCCCGTTGAACAAACAAAGACGAAGATCAGCATAAACAAGAAGAAGAAGAAGAAGAAGAAGAGAGAGATAAAGAGAAGAAGAAGAGAAGAAAAGGATGAGTACGACTGCTGGTGGGGGGAAAAATCTAGTATTTCCCCTTTTGGCTCGATATTTCCCACCTAATATTGGTTAAATTAGGTTTGATTTATTCAATTTTACCCTTTTCACCCCTCTTTTATTCCCAAAAAAGTTGGTTTAAAGAGTTTATTGTAAAATTTATCATTTTACCCTTCATTAATCAGTGGACCACTATGTCAAGCTTATAAACATGCAGAGCGAATCCACAATCTACACCCAGATAGTTTAAGCCTAGTCACAACCCAATTTATTTGAAAACCTTAATGTCCTCTTTTTAAAAAAATCCCTCGAAAGAAAGAAGACTAGTGAATGAAGAATTGCTCTTTAAAAAAAACTGTGAAAATAAACAATTCTTCTTTTAATAGATTTACAACACATGTTCATATTCATTATTTGAAAAACAGTGATATGCTCCACAAAAAGAATTTTTTTATCTCTACTAATTTATTTTAATAGTAAAACACCTAATAGGAAGTCAATTGATAAATGACCAAACAATTATCACTATGAAAAAGTAATAGAACAATAGATCAATCAGCCCATAATAAAGGAAGGGTAAACATGAAATGTTTGCCAAAATAATTAGGAATAACTAAAGGGATTTAAATGTCATTAAACAAGAAACTAATTAACTTAGCTTTGAAATCTTAAAATTACTATATGATAATAAAATAAAAATAGCAATATAATATAATTTAATATATATTAATGGTATGTATTGTAGTTCATGTACTTTATAGAACTATTGATATTCGAATTACCTCTTTTCTCCATTTTAAAAAATATATGTATTTAAGAGGATCTATGTTAATGAAACTAAAATATAAATGCATGAATAGTTATTCAACATATTGTCAAAATATTTTAAATTATCTATGTAAACACAAACAATTGGGAATATCAATAAGATATTATTAATCTCATTAAGACAATTTTGAATTTACATTTGAAAATAAGAAGTATAATATTGTACAAGTTTACACCAATATTATTATATAAAATCTAAATAAGGAAAATCTATTAATTATAATTCTAAACAAAAACTTCTTTATATAAAATGAGACAACATAATTTACTAAAATGAATAAGAGGAGAATACATTATCAAAGAACAAACTACTATAAAATCACATATAAATAGTCATCATCGATAATTCACTCATTATTTTTGTTATATATTCATTACAACGCTGATAAAAAAGATTATTTCCTTTCAAAACATTTCTTTATAATTAATCCATCATATCATTCATAATGTTTCGATCCGTAAGACCACCAATAATGTTATTTTCCTTAACCAATTCAGCAAGATTTGATGAAATTTTCTTCTGCTAGTTATGGGGACTATGACCAGAAAAGAAATAAAAAAGAAGAACGAAAAGAGATGATTATACCAAAAATAGAAACTGGATAGTAATAATTTGACATTAATATATTTTGTCAGAAGATCAGATATGAGTTTTGTAAGTAATTTTCATTTATAGGCTGGCTTTCTTTACATAGGAAATATCTTTAGATGGAGGGGAGATGAAAAGAAAAAACTTAAAACAGACCTATCAGTTTCTACTTAATATGGAATCTTAGTCTTTACCTTTAATTCATTGAACCAATATAATTAAAGAGTCTTTTTGTCTTTCTTGATTATAATTATTTATAACAATTTAATATTACTTCACTATCCAATATAAATAAATGTCAATGAAAGAATTGATTAATTTGGACATTGCTAGCTGGATAAACTTCAAAGATACAATTTAGTATTTAAATTAACTAATAAATTTAAATAGTTAATCAAATTAATTTAGTACAAGGGCACATGGTTAATCAATTGTTCACTTGAGATCTTCCCACTTGTAATAATAAATGATCTGAGCAAGGGAACAACATTAGAATTCTAACGTGTAGAATGTTCAACTGATTGTTTGCTTGACAATACATTTTCTTATCTCAATTTAACATTTAAAATATCATAATTAATTATTAAAATAAAAAATTAAGGCTATTAATGTCTTCATTATAGGACAATAATTCAACTTATTATCTATACGTATATAGCGTTAACGGGAAAATATTTGTAAACATTAAGTTGTATTTGCGGGGTGTTTTTTTTTAAATCACACTAACCTAGAGGGTTGATGACAAGTTTCAATTTGATCCATTAACAATTTCATTAGTAGAATTTGTGTTGAATTAGCTTCGGTCTCAATTTCCCTCTCTTTCGATCTTCTCGCCTCCGGGCTTCCCGCTGAGGCTGACCTCGTGCCGTGGCTGTCGCGAATACGACTGTACCATACGTTTTTTATTAGAACACTACCATTCCGAACAACGTATAAACAACCTTTCAGGAGTCTGTAATTTGCTATGCAAAAAGAAACGCACAATAAGATTGATCAATAGAATGCAATTGTCCCTTGTCTTAAGGACATTATTGCTCCTCTAGTACCCTGAAGGTCTTAATATGATAAGTCCTCTCTGATCGAACATTCTAGTAAGTAGTGGGGTTGAAACAAAAACAATATTTAATTGTGCTAAGAAGAAATTCAGAATATTCGTTTTCCTTAAAATGAATACAAAGATCGCCCTTATTTATATAACAACCGGATGTCATAACATAATATTTTATTGTCACTGTTATGGAGAAGGTCGACAACGCTTTTGGAATAGTAATACAACGCCTTCAGATAAGCGCACATCCTTTGTCATAAAGTCCAAATTTCATAAAGTCGCAACTCTTCTAAAACAGTCAGAACTGCTTCATAAAATGTCAAATTTCATAAAATTTCACAGTATTTGTTAGAAAAATCAGTTATGTTTGATAAATAAATATAATTTTAAAGAAAATTCTAGCGGATATGGCGCCACTTAAACAGGGCCAGGATGCGCTTTTAATAAATATATAATTGATTATACTGTATAGGAGTGAATTAGTGAGGAAAATGTTATTGGACTAAATGGTAAATATTTTCTTCAGTATAACTATTATGTAAGCTTTTTCTATGTAAATTATATATTATTTGGCTTATATACGTGCCTTTTCATGATCTAGGATTATTAAAGAGGGATGAAGACATCAATTTTTTCCCTTCTCTAAAAAAAATCTTCACACTAGTTACTACCTCAACATAACCTAAAAGCTTTTATCCCCCAAATTATATTCCTTCACCGCTCATAGAAAAATTGGAAAACTATCTCTTTTCTAATCAATTACATTTTCTTCATACGCCTACACTATCGAAAATGTCCCCTTTATCCCTCAATTTCTAGATAGCTCTAGAGGATTCCATAGAAATTATTAGTGTCTCACTTCTATTTCCATTGTATGTTCTTATAGTTGATCGTTATAGTTCAAATAATCCATCATGCTTAGTTTGTCATCAGATTCATCCGCAGAAAGCAAATTTTTGAGTGGTAGAATCAAGAATCTGAGCATGTTACTTCTTGTCTGTGGTACATCTTCGTTTTTTATTTATTTCTTTTTGTGTTGTTTTGAGATTATTTATTTGTAATAATTTTTTAAGATTTCTGTGTGTTGCATAATTTTTTTCTCTGTCAAAAATTGATTGTTTCTTCTATATTTGGAATAAAATATATATTAGACTTTGTAAGTCCCGTATAATTCTAATTTATGGAAAACAAAGATCTTTTTATCACGACTAGTGATCCTTTAGTTTCGCAAACAAATTGATAGTTGATGTCATGAACAAAATTACAGGCGGATTCAAAATACTATATTGGTAAATAACGCTTTAAAAGATGAACACAACTATATGCTTCTTTCCTTCTTTTAGGACTATTTTGACGCATAATATTTCCCCGCGTCCATATTAGGTCAGTGTCTAAGAAAGAATATGCTCAAGGACCATTGAAAATTAAAAAGTCACGCTCTACCGAAAACTGAATGCTGAATCACATTATATGTTAAAGAATTTCTTTGCCTATATTAGATGCTAATTCAATTTACAGTAAAACATCTATCATTTAAGATAGGTGGACCATGAAATTTTTATTGATTTTATAGAATATGTAGACTGAGTCGATAAGATTATTTTTATTATTTTAAATCATAAATGACCTTGAGTCTTTTGAATGAGGTTAATTTTGACCTAGATCTAAAATTAACATTGTGTGTTTTACTATATTATGTCCATATTATTAATTTCACATAAGAAACTATTATACTATTACAGTTAAGAATCTCAGAACCTCATTGTATATAACTAATACTTCAAACCTTGTAGGTCTGTCACTATAAAGATCTTTCAAGATGTTTACTTAATCATATATTATCGTAGGAACTAAAGCGTATAAATGGGAAAACTGATCTACGCAAAGAGCAATATTTGGATGTTATCACTTTTGCGACTCCCCTGTTGGACAACAAATGTTCAGCACGCTAAGAGACCGTAGCAAATTATTCTTCGACTTGTAAAATTCATTCGGGAGGTAATCCAGAGAATTGAATGGAACCTACTTTAAAACTTCATTTATGACTTGAGGTCATGTTTA